>JAVJIF010019259.1:0-112297 GCA_038442645.1 Agave tequilana
TCATCTAGGTTTTGACAAAAAGATCTAAAATAACAAAAATACAAATACAAATCTTGATGTTCTTCATAAACTTGATCTTTGGCTTGATCTTCTCTTTAACATCTTTGTTCCCCAGAGCATCTATTGTGCTTGGCTTGGGAATGCAAATTTTGGCGAACTCCAAACGTGTGAGTCTTATTTGCGGAGCCGTCAAAAACGACCTTTTAACCTGAAATTCTTGTAAACAAAAACTTGTTAAATACATAACTAGATATGTTTTGTTATCATCAAAATATCCACTAAGATATAGGGCTAATGGCCTTTGGCCAACAAGATGTGTGTGTGTCAATCCAAAAGAGTTATCAACCTATATCATCTTGGTTTAACAAAGGACTATAAATTTTATTTAAAATGCAAAAAGTAAAAATACAAATCTTGATATAGTCTTCTTTTACAGATTAATTCTTGAGCTTTTCTATGTGCTTAGGCTCTGAGATCTACATCTTCTTGGTTTTCAAACGTGTGAGTCTTGTGATGGAGCCTAAATGCAACAGAGTATTAACCTGAAACTTTGTTAAACAAAATTGTTAAAAACATGACTACATATGTTTTTTTTATCACAAAAAAATGGCTTTTGGGCCAATAATCTCCCCCTTTTTGATGATGAAAAAACACATAGAGTTATCACAAATAATTTGAGAAGAGACTTCAAGCGAAGCTCCCCCTAAACACTGCATATATCAAATGTGACATATAAGTTAGATGCATCAATAAAGCATATTAATAAGATATATCAATCAAGCTATATGCAACCCATCTATGCATACCCAGAATACAGAATTACAAGGTGTATGGATAAACAATTTCCTCAACCAACTAATAACCTTCACCCTCAAAAACAAGTGGTAAAATGGTTGGTTTACAAAGGATAACATAAGAATACAAACACCTACATACCACATATAGATGATATGTAACAAAAATTAACCATAAAAAGATACATAACTACCAAAGACAATATTGATATCATAAAAAGAAATTTGTACATACATAGGTTCATGCCAACGTCAAAACGAGTTTCATACCACAAAATAAGTACTACAATATAAAAACACATGTCCAAACACTAAATACATAAATAAAGATATGAAAGTAAAAACTCCCAGATAACTCCCAAAATCTCTCTCCTCTTTTTGTGATCAACAGAAAAAAGGGTCACTGTTCCTGAAAGTCTGGATCTTCAGGAGGAGCTGGTGCCTCGGAAGGAGCTGGAGGTGTACCCAAGTGTCAAACGGAGACCCGATCAGGAAGAGGCTGTGTGTCACCTCACAAAATTGGAACATGCCAAGCGTTCCTACTGTAGCTTTCGTCAACGCATGTATGAAGATGTCGAATAGATGAGCAGATATATTGCAGGTCATTCTGAACTCTGTGCTCAATCTTTTCAAAGTTTGCTAACATCTTCAGATCATACTCACGAAGCTGAGCAGAGAGGCTGTATAGATCAATGAGGCTGAGGAGGCTGAAGAGGATCCAGGGGCAACAGTAGGAATGATAGGAGGGGGCTGAGGAGCCGGAGCATACTCTCTAGCATGCATCCTCTTTAGGAGAGTGTTGTTGATATCAACAAATGGTTCGATGGACCGTTCAGTAGAAAGATCAAATTTTAATTGTTTGAGGAGTTGGCTAATGAGCATCCAAATGGTAAGTACTGGTTTGGGATCAGGAGGTACTCGGAGGCCATGTAATCGAGATGAGCTTAGGAATACTAAATCTAATGCCTTTCAGAAGACAATAGATTAAAAAGGGAGCAGAACACCGAGCATGACTATATTCTCCTAATTTTGGTAGGAGATTATAGAATACTATTTTAGCTAGGACCTAGGCGGTGAGCATATAATACTTCACCTCCTTGTTCCTAACTAAAGTAGGATTATCATCATCGTGAAGCAGGAGAGATGCGGTGAGGGAGATTCACCGTCAGGATATTCAAAATCATGTATATCAACATTATAGATTTCTACACCCTCACAAGAGAGATGTAGCAGATGGGCAAAGAGATCTAAGAAAATGTTAATATCCTAGCCCAGAGCCCTAGATCTGACATGATTGTTTTGGAAAGTTAGATTAGAGTAAAATAGTGCACAAGCTCAGGGTAGACGGATTCCTTAATGGTGACTAGGTATTCAAGTAAGCTTGAGTTCAAATGTTCGCTAGATTCAAATGTTCAAAATTAGCAAGCACAACAGTTCTATCAGAAATAACATGCTATTATAGGTCACAAAATATCTATAAGACACATTCTGAGAAAAAAGGGGTTTGATGATGATTCGAGTTGTTTACCCTTCTCAGATTTAGGCCTCTTAGACATAATAAAGTTAGGAAGATGATAAATAAGATTTAAGCGCGAATTTTAGAAAAATTGCTAGAAAAACTAATGAAATAAAGAAGATTGTGAGAGACTAGAAATCATCCCTTGAAGAAACCAAATTTTCCCTTAAAATCAAATAGATCTGAAGTTTGAGGAGAGATCCAACAAATTTTAGGGTTAATTTGATATTAGAAGGGGTTTAGGAGGATGAGAGAGGAAATGAAATAGGGGAGGAGAAGAAGAGAGAGAGAGATAGAGAGAGAGAGAGAGAGAGACGATGGAGATGAGAAATGAGAGAAATTTTTGGGATTTTAGGGTTATAAAACAGGCAAAACAGCAGCAGACCGGATTCACGGTCGACCCCCGGTCGACCGGGGTCTAACCGATAGCTCTCGGTTACAGCCGGTCGACTGGTCGGTCGACCGGCTAAGGCCTATTTTTTTTTTGAATTTCAGGTTTTTTCGGTCGACCGGACCTATATCAGGTCAACTCGGTCGACCAGTCGGTCGACCGTGATTGCCAAAAATCAGATTAAAAAGATGTGAATTAAGGGCTTTTGAAAAATATTTTATTTGGGATAATGTATATATAAAATATAGAAATATCACCAAAAATCTTATAAGCATGAAAAACACATGAAAATGATATCAAAGATTTTTTATTATTCTATTAAAAAATATATTTTTCAACAATTCAAATGATATGTCAAGCAATTAAAAAAAAGATATTAAAGCCGAACACCCTTAACGGGTTCTGAACTTCTCCTTATCATTTCTCTAGATAAGAGTTGAGGCGCGCAATTATTGTCTTGATTTATTTCTTAAATATGTTTTAAGTATAATACCCAATTACAAGATAGATATATAAACAATACACACACACACACCCACGCATGAGTCAATCTATGTACACATACCTGCAAAGATATCTATCAACCAAGTGAGCATGGGAAAAATACTGTAAACATGGGCAAGCAATCCCTGGGTAGTAAAGAACAAAACCAATATTAACGGACTGCTCAAATCTAAACAACCCATAAAAACAACAAAAATCATGTATTCATAACTAAAACATATTAACACAAATGAAAAGCTAACTAATCTTATGCATATATAACTCTAACTAGAAATGAAATTTTTAAATGAAAAAGTTATCAAATCATAGGCAATCTCCAAAATAGGTACTTCTTAATAGCGATGCAATGTGACGATTGATCTTTTGAGATTCGATGCATCCACCACCAAAGCACCATCTCCCCCTATGTCTTAGAGGAGGACAACACACCTATATCAATCAAGTTTGGTGTGTTTTTTTTGTGCCCAAATTTTTTTGGGTCTTATAAAGTTAGTACTTTCTCGAACCCAAACCTTTTTGTTTAACATATTTATCTTAGCATAACAAAATTTTACAAAATAGCCTTTGTGCAGCAATGCGCACATGTGTACACTTTTTCATACATGAAAGCATGCTTATGTTGATGTGTATGTGGATGTTGTGCATGTTTTCATTGTGTGTGTGAGATGAACGAGGTGTTGTTTCCTTTGGAAGCATAGAAGTAAATTTGTTCATGTCAAATGCATACTTTTCAAGGTGGTATCCAAAACATCAATACGTTTTTGGATATTCAAAAATTCATTTTTCTTAAAAGCAATATTAGAGTTTTTACCCTTACAAACGAGTTTGTATTTATCAAAGTCTTTTTTCATTTCTCAAAGAAATAGATAAGTCGTTTTCTCTTTGAAAACAATTTCTAGTTTATTCTTTAAAAAGTCATTTTCGTTTTCAAATTTTTTTATTTTGTGTAAGAGAAATTTCATATCTATTTTGTAATTCTTCAAAAAATGTGCAAGTTCATCTATTGTTAAATCATTATCTTCTAAAGACGTTTCGAGATTTACCATGGAAGTCTCCTCTCTATTTGTCATGAAGCAAACTTGTGCGGCATCAATCTCCTCTTTGGAATCCGTTTTCAAATCATCCCAAGTGACTACCATTGCTTTCTTCTTCTCATGCACGTTCTTGGAGGTAGTGGTTTGAAGTGATGAACAATCCGCAATTAGATGGCCTGTCTTCTTTTCAAATCTTTCTTGATGTCTTCCTCTTCGGAAGTTACTTTGTCTTCCTTTTTATAAAACATCTTGTCCACTTTTCGAATGAGTATAAAAAAGTCTTCATCTCCATCTTCGGATGAATCTTCTTCGTCGATGGTGGAGGGAGTAGCTTTGAAAACAATGCTTTATTATTCGGTGTCTCTCTTTCTTTTCTCACTTTTATTTCCATCTCATTGGTTTTGGTTTTGAGTTCAATAACGCTGGAGAAATCCATCTCCTCTCTATCATTGAGCTCCTTAAGGGTTGTCGCCTTGACTTCCCAAGATTTGGGGAGAGCTCTAATGACCTTACGAATCTTTTGGCCATTGTCAATGGTGTCACCTAAAGAAAATAAACCATTAGTACTCTTGGTGAACCGAGTAAGCATCTCATCTATACATTCATTTTCAAGCATGTAAAAATTTTCATATTGAGAATAAAGCAATAAACTTTAGATCTCTTAACTTGTGATGTCCCCTCATGAGTAATTATTAGATCATTCCAAACTTCATAAGTGGATTTGTAATTAATACACGAGAAAGATCACCATCATTTAATGCTTGTGTAAGTGCATATTGGGCTTTGACATTGGCCTTATAGTTCTTGGCGGTTGCGTCGGACCATGAATCCTCATCACCGTGAGGTTCAACAAATTCTTTGATAATAGCCTTGGCAACTCTAACTCCTAGGGACTTAAGGAATAGGTTCATCTGACCTTCCAAATGGGGAAGTTCAAGCATCAAATTTGGTGGGACTTGATGCTAGAGAAGTCGTGTGATGCCATGAAGACAAGTATAAGTGCACACATAAATAACAAATGCAATAAATAAATATAGCCAAATGAAAGGATCTCCCTAAGGTGATTAAATCAAAACTAGGGTTAGACTCTGATACCAATTGTAAATCACCTAGAGGGGGTGAGCAGGTGATGGCTATACTAAATGACAGATAATGCGAATAAAAATTTACTTACTAGCAACCTAAAAAATACCAATCAAAACTCAAGAAATACTTGCAAATAAGTAAACAATGTAAGTGTGCAAGTAAAGAGAGAGTAGAGTGAAGAGAGAAAGAGTAAGCAATCGCAAACACGATGATATGTTCTGAGGTTCGAGCCACTGCTCTACGTCCTCGCCTTCAATACTATAAAAGATTTTCACTATGACTGATCTCACTAAATCGTCAACTGTTACAAGTTTTACTAAAACTCAATGGACTCACAAGTCCTCTCTCGCGGTGCCGCAACACCAACACGGAGCTCACTAGCTTACTTGAGGCGGCAACCTTTACAACTCACAATAGAAGAAAATCGGTGATCTTCACTTGATCACAAATGGCTCACAAGCATAATCCTATAACCAGATGAGGAGGTGAAACTCTTTGGGATTGTGTAGTGGAAATAGCTTGCAAAGATGTAGAGGGAAGACTCAAGCTAAGAAATTAAGAAAGTGGAGTTTGGCTAAAAGAAAAACTTTCAAGAAAAGCTAAAACTTGACTAAATCTCCTTTAAACTTGTAAAATCTTTTTCTAACTCTTAAATCTTGTTCTTGGGTTTTCTACAGTTTCACTATTTATGGGGGCTGAAAATATAAGGAGAAAACCTAAAAGATTCGTTGGAAAAGACCCAAAAAAGACAAAACAGAATATAGCCTTTGAAAAAAAATCAGAGGGAAACCTTCTATCGGTCGATCGGTAAGTCGACCGTAAACGATGGGATTTTCGACCGTTGGGGATGTGGTCGACCAGTCTGTTGACACCAGAGAGCAAAGCTCTCTGTCGGTCGACCAGGGCGGCCAATCGGACCCAACCGAGAGCAAAGCTCTTGCAGTTGGTTGACTGCCCGGTCGACCGAAGTCTACATAATGCACTTTGGTGCATCAGTCGAACCGACAGAGCAAAGCTTCTCTGCCAACGGTTGACCCGCGGTCGACCGACTTATGGCCAAAGACTTGTTATGGAAATCTTTTTGAAACCAATCTTTTTCTAACAAAATAAACTTTTATTTTTAAACAAAAAATAGAGTTCAAGGGACTTCATAAAATCAGTGTGTGATCAGGATCAAAACAAAATAAGTTAGAACTATATTTATAAAAACACTTTTCTAAATCGAAAACCGATTTTTCCGAAACTCTTTTTTTCAAAACTTGATCTTGAAAATGGAAAAGAGAAATATTTTGAACTCCTTTTAAACACATTTTAGAGATGTGAAAGATGTGTGTGTGTGTGTGTGTGTGTGTGTGTGTGTGTGTGTGTATGTGTGTGTGTGTGTCAATCTCAAAAGAGCTATAACCTATATCATCTTGGTTTTAACAAATGACTATAAATCCTATCTAAAAATGCAAAAAGAAAAAAATTACAAATCATGATATAGTCTTCTTTTGCAGACTTGATCCTTGAGCTCTTCTATGTGCTTAGGCTCTGGGATTTACATCTTCTTGGCTTCCAAACGGTGAATCTTGTGATGAAGCCTAATGAAACAGAGTGTTAATCTGAAACTTTGTTAAACAAAATTGTTAAAAACATAACTACATCTGTTTTGTTATCTTCAAAACTAGAGCTATTGGTCTTTGGGCCAACAAAGATCACAAACTATGACGGCGTGCGACATTTATATAGTGAAAAGTGTGATTGCCATAGCGCCACCAAGGAAGAGATCCGCCATCCAAGCTCCACAATAGAAGATTATTTTCGCTAGAAAAATTCTTTGATTCCGTTCATGCACACTACCAATATAAGAGCATTGATCACACAATCTCATTGGTAACTTCGCTTTGAATAGCCTCCAATCACTCCATAGATATGCTATAGAAGATGCACATGAGGATATGCTAAGCGATCTCATTCCGGTGCCTAAAGTTCTAAAGTAAAAGGATAATGAATGAAGATACGGCCAACGGTTTTCAGATTAAACTCACAAAGCATACGCAGTATGGAGATGTGAATTCCTCTATTAGTAAGATTGTCTACCGTTAAGAGTTGTTCATGAAATGAGATCCACATGTGCACTGGGTTTTTAACGGAGCTTGTGTAGTCTAAATTCATCGAAAGCAATTATTGTCCTCATGGTAACCCGTAAGGCTTCTATAAAGAGATTTGATGGTGAAGAGACCACTTGATTAAGCTTCCAATGCCGAATATCCAGAGTAGTGGAGAAGTTTTAGGCTGGAGGAGAAGAAAGAGATTGCTAAGATCATTGTAGAGATTTTGGAATGGCCATCTTCTAAATTGAGGAGCCCAATTCATTCTCCCATCAATTAGGCATATTTGAGTGTTCACCATTGCGGATGGATCCATGACTAGCACATATAAATTGGGGAATATGGAGGCAAGGGTATCATTCTACCCGTTGGTCTAGCCAAAATCTTGTTGTGCAACTTTCCCCACCTCAATTTTTATGCCCGATTCAAAAGCTGAAAGAGCCTTGATAATGCCTCTCCAAAAGGGAGAAAACATGCCCGTAAAGAGCATGATGCAAATCATGAGGCCTTCGGCTTTATAGTAATTATGGAGGATGAGAGCCACCCATGGAGCATTTGTATCATGAAAGAGTCCACCACAACTTGGATATTAGAGCAAGAATGAAGGCTCAGAGGTTACAAACACCCAAACCACTTGATTTTACGCGAGCAAACTATTTTCCAGTTTATTAAACAAAGTCCTCCATGTTTGTCTTATGTGCCTTTCCAAAAGAAGGGGCGACGAATTTGGTCGATGGCTAGGATCACCCACTCTGGGAGATAGTAAAATGACATAAAATATAGAGACAAGGAGGACAAGATGGAGTTAAAAGAATAAGTCTACCTCCTTGAGAGAGAGCATTTCCCTTCCGACATAAAATATAGAGGCAAGGAGAACAAGACAGAGTTAATAAGAATAAAATCTACCTCCTTCAGAGAGAGCATCTCCCTTCCATATAGCAAGCTTCTTCTCTACCTTCTCAATTAGGGTTTAGCAATCTTCCCTTATGAGTGAGGCCATTTTGATAGGTAGTCCAAGGTAGGTAAATGACAAGATATCAAAGTTACAATTGAGAATAGAAGCGGCTCTTGTGCCCATTTCATCACATCCACTCAAATTGTAAACAAATGATTTGTGAAAGTTGATTTTGAAAACGATCATCATCTGAAAAGAATAAAGTAGAAGCTTGAGGGAAACAATGATATAGCATCTCCCGACACTAGTAAGAGAGTGTCATCGGCATAGTGTAGGCTGACAAGATAATTCGGCCATGGGAAGGAACCAACCTTTCAGAGGCTACCATTGTTGCCGGCTAGGAAAGGATTCTTGTAAGAGAGTCAATGACAAGGATGAAGAGGTAGGGGAAAGGGGGTCTCCTTGGCTAAGACCTTTACAGCATTGGATGTAGTCGCCCGCTTTTCCATTAACAAGGATGGATGATGTTCCGGAAAGCAAACACGCTTTAACCCATCCGATCCAACGTTGCCTTGCCAATAATAGCTCAAATAAGAAGTCCAGCTAACTGAATCAAAATCCTTCTCAAAGTCAAGCTTAAGGAAAACCGCCTCAATATTTGATGTGAAGCTGCGAGAGTCTCATTAAGACAAGCCACACTATCAAGAATGTAACGGTTCTTATTGAAAGACCGATTGAACTTGATCCATAAGGAGGTGGATATGAAGACAAATATCAATTGCAAGGACTTTGGTGATGATCTTGAGAATGACATTGAGGAGATTTATAGGTCAAAATTCATAGAAGCACTCTTTCTTCAAAATGAGAACAACCAATGCATATTGAGACAACGGAGGTCAAATTGCCACTGTAAAATTGTGTGAATAAGGAGAGGATATCCAATTTGACAAGATCCAAAACATTTTAAAAAATATGATAGGAAATCCATCCGGTCCCAGGGATTTTTGGCTCCAAGTCTGAAAATGACAACTCTAATCTCCTCCTCATTTAAAGGACTCTCAATGTTCCAGGAGGACCACTCCCGATTTGGATAAAGCATATCCCAATTTGCATGTAAAAGAGAATGGTGAGGTGCTCTAAAAAATTGAGAGAAGTAAAAGGTAAAGACATTAGAAATATCAAAATGAGTAGTAAGAATTTCCCTTGATGGTGAAGAATTTGGATGAGATTGTGGCGATACCTTATGTTAGCAACATGATGGAAAATTTTTGAGTTTTGATCTCCTTGTTTGAGCCAAAGGGTAAGAGTTCTTTGCCGCCACATAGTTTCTTCAAGTTGTTGGACCTTCAAAGTTCATTGAGAGAGGACCTTTGGAGACAGGATTCTTTGGAAGAGAGTGGTCTTGATTCAAGAAGGATGTGGAGCTTGTTAAGAACATCAATAAGATGAAGTTTTTGTCTCTTAACACTCTTAAATTGAGTTCTACTCCACACCTTGAGAGCACTCCTTGTTTTACGAAGCTTTTGAGTAAGGCAAGTAGTGGCATTTACATGAGAGACGGAGGACCAAGCACCTTGCACAATGTCACAAAGTCACGATGCTCCAACCACATGCTTTCAAAATGAAATCTATTAGCCAATTGGTGTGTGAAAGAAGTATAGAGGGAAATTGGTGTATGATCAGAAAGAGTATTTAGGAGAGCTTTACAAGTGGAGAAGGGGAAGGTGTCATCCCAAGTTTCTGAGATAAGAAACCAATCAAGCTATGCAAATGCAGGTATGGCTATTTTATCAGACGAAGTAAAGGACCTACCGCCAAGTGGAATATCTATTAAGAGAAGAGCTCGGATGAGATCATTAAAAGAATCCATATCATTAATGTTGCCTTCACAATTTTGTAGTTCATCCAAAAATCGGGTCATATTGAAATCCCCATTAAGACACAAGACTCCAACGAGCACCAAACATGAATTGTGTGGAGTATTGAAGGAAGAGAGGCTTGAGTGTTTTGACATTGGTCCACTAAACATGCATTGTGTAGCTCTTTCTTTGAATTTCACCGATATGGAGAATCCAGTGGAGATGTGATTAAGCTTCTCAAAAAGTTTCCTGTTCCACCCAATTAGTTGTTCTCCCGATACACCAATAGAGTGTAGTATCACCGTTCATTTATTCGGGTCCCCCCAATAGAACAAAGTAGAAGAAATGAAGGAGAGCAAAGTTACGCCACTACATCAAAACCAAAGAGATGATCAAAATCTGAAACCTTTGCTCTCCTATAAGATCCTGAAGTCCCCTAATATTCCAATTCAAGATAATCATTAAAGTTTGGATATCCTATCCAACACTCTCCTCTTCAATGTAGAGATCTACTCATCTCAAGGGCCCGAAGATGAGAGATGACATTCCGGGGGCTTTATGGTAGAATAAACCCATTTTGAGCGTTCATCTTGGCAATTTCCTCATCAGAGAATGACGAGAAGGTCGGGCCATGGGGATGATGACTGTGCCAATGGGCACATCATCCACCGGTGCAAGAGAAGAGGATGCAGGGGTGGACTCCAGAGATCTCCGTTGTCCAGCTATAAGAGTCTGCTCATCTGTAGAGGATATGTTACTAATCAATCTACCGCTCCATTGGATGAAGGGCGGAGGAATGATACACTCACGATGATGCTTAGAGAGAGGAGGAGGGGAGGTTGCTGTAGTGGAGAAAGACCCAAAGCCAGCGGGGAGAGGGTAAGTTGCCGAAAAGGGGGATTTAATTGCATCTCAATTTTGCATTATTATCATCACATTTGCATATTTATACTTAATTATTCTTTATTTAGCATTACTATTTAACCCTCTTCTTGATTATGGTGTATAGTTACTTAAATGAGAAGATAGAGATACAAAAAACTTCTATTTTATCTCTAGTTCTATCTAAATTTGGGTTTCAAATTAAATCAATTTAAAATCATGAAGGGGAAAGGATATATCATCATCTTCAAAATTCAAATTCAAAATCAGAAGATATACTTTTAGAAGATGGATGGAATAAAACTAATCCTAATAGGGATAAGGAGGATGATTCAAGTAAATGGGGTTCAAAATCAATTCAGACTCCGATTCAGATTGAAAATCATAACTTTCGCTGTAGATATTCAAATCTAATGAATCAAGATGCTACAGAAAAAGAGAACTTGAAGGGTTACAATTCTTATGTTGATTACTCTGTCCATTTTCAGCAGTTTAATAAGTCATATTCAGTAATCACACGCTAACTTGCTGCAAAATTGAAATCCCGTATTGAATTAGGATTGAGTTAAACCTTCTAATTTGTATCCTATTGTGATTAGCTTTGAAACCTATTTAAAGAGCTAAAATCTCTCATAATCAAGCATCTTCACATTGAAAATCATAACTTAGGATTTTTCTTTAGTTTCTCTTTCAAATTACTTTTGTAATTTTTAGGATTTAGTTCTTATTTAGCTTTATAAAGAAGGAGGAGGCTCTTGTAATTGAGGTGGCAGCATCATAATAAGGTTTTTTTTCTAATTTATCTTTATCTAATACTTTCTTTAATTGCTTTATTTACTTGCTTTCTCATCATCATGCTTTCTCTAGTTTTTTCATGAGTATCTAATCTTCTCTTGACTTATTAATTCTCCACCACTACTTCTTATTCTAGGTTAGAATAAACTGATGGATCATATGCATGCTTAACCCTAGAATTAATTAAATTTCTTGAAGACACATGATAATGACTATTTAAATCCATATATGGTAGTACTTTTCAATGATTTTTCTTATTCTATACTTAGATAGTTTTGATAGTTTAATATTGAATCTTAGTTATTCTTCTTATTCCATGCTTAAAAGACTTCCATAGTTTAATGTTAGGTCTTGATTAGTGACTATTTCAAATAGGTTTAATTTTATCTTATGTATCTTACTTGAATTGAAGGCAACTCTAAGGTCTAACTTTTATGATCTAAAATGAAGTAAATTCTTGCATCGGTTAGTAAGTTAGTGATGGTAGATGATTAGTAGGTCATATTTCTTTAATTCTTTTTTAAACCCCAACTTATCATCAATTTCATATTCTTTTTTATATTTCTAACACTTAACATGTAGTTAATTTTTTTTAGAAGAATACTTAACCGATTTAATGTTTAAGAAGATATCGAAAAGCTTCTATCGCATTTCTCCCTTTGAATTCGACCCGCTTATCCCTTGCTACCACGGTTAAATTGCGAAAGACAGAGATACCACAACAATCAGATAAAATCCTTCTAACTCTTAACTTTATATCTGTTTTTCAACAACCAAATTTTAAAGCTGTTGTCCGGGAGGGAACGATATTTTTTTATTTACTAAGTGGTTAATTTTTTTCTTTATTTTTAATTCAACAATAATCTATTGATTAAAGTGTTTAAAAAATGGATAGACTTGCATCATAGGCATCTGTCTAATTTCATATGTTTTAAATTACCGTTGATGAGTACTGGAGATAATGTACGTTTGCATTGCATCTAGATTAGGAAACATTTGAGTGATTCACAATTGCTTTGAGTGATTACTTATCTATTTACTTGCACACGTCGTACTAAAATGACTTAAGGGAAAAACTTATAAGCAAGATAAGGTGGGGAAGTCATTACACTCCTTAGCCCACAAATCATCTCCTCACTCACTAACCCAGTCCTAATTAAAATCTGAGTAGACGTTGGCCTTAAAAACATCTCAGACTTACTAGGAGATTGACCTAAGGAAGAAGTTGTTGGAATTTAACTCTCGCCAAATCGATGACTAGGCAGGAGATTAAGAGATGAAACCTCGAGAACAGTGATTTGCATAATTAGACCCGTCGCTCTTGCGTGGATACTTCTAACTGATCTTGCCACCTACCTGGCCGATTAACTTGTGGTTAGATTCTGTAACATACCTCTCATGGACAATTTAACCAGTTAGGAGTCATCTAGGTCTAAGGTTTATCCTAATTTAGGTTAGATTTATTTTTTTCTTTTCTTTTGTTTATTTATTTATTTGTTTTGATATTTCTTGAGTAATATGAATTATAACCATAATTTTTCTAACTTTAATAATAATTCATATTTGCTCCGACCTCTTTCAACCTAGATTACACTAATCCAGCATGGCATAACTTTAACAAAAATTTTTTAACCAACTAAGTATGCCGGGTTGGTCTCATCCAATCAACACATGCCCTAATCCCGTTATTATAATCAAAATAGAAATAACCATCTCTACTCTTCACTGATCGATGGGGATACAATGCCCCCCAGCCATATTGTCAACCATCTTTCCAACAATCATAATCAAATACTTCTTTCCCAAGCAACCAATAGAAAAATCAATAGATTGGGAAAATAAGATGAAAATCTTAGATGAGCTCGAGCGACGACTTAAAAAATAGAAGATGCACGAGCCCATCAAAAATTTCAAATTCAAGATCCTTACTATACCTTCTAAGTCCCACCATAATAAGAAGAACGTACGGACTTAGACAAAAGTATAAAAAACCTGATTCAAGCTGAAAATTATGTTACCCGATCTATCAATAGACTAGAAGTACAAATGAATCGATTGATCAAAGATAGGGATGAGAAAACTCTACCTAACACATTTCAACCATTCGCGATTGCCATAGCCATATTGACAAGAACAAGAATCATAGAATCTTGAATACCTTGATCAAGATTCAATTTCATCGCACCAACTTAAACTTGACCAATCCCAAACCTTAGAAAAAGTGACAAGTTTTAACTTCAATGAGATTGAACTTAATTGTAAATGTGAACCCGATCCCCAACTTTGTGATTTAGTTCCAAACTTTGAATCTATGTTGACTTCGGTATCCTTACCCAATTTGGACAATTCTCGCACCAATATTAATTTTCGTACCCATATATTATAGAATTGAATCACCTATTATTGATGGTCATATTCCATATATGATGAATAATGAATATGAACTTAAGTTCTTTGATTTGGAATCCGCTCTTGAACTAGATCCGACTCTCAAACCTAAACTGATTTTTCAAGAGTTAGTATTGTTTCGAGAGGAATTGGATACACATACATCCTTAAGGAGAAAGTTGAATCATGTTATGAGGATGTATGCATAGTTGATGAGCCTCTATTCTCAATGAATTATTTAAAGATGAGCGTGATCATAGTGGTGAGAAGACATGTGTTGAGGATTTTAAGTCTAGAGTCCCTTTTGAGAAAAGAAAACTTGATTTGAGTATCTTCACTTTCGATGAGCAAACTAATGATAAATCAAGCGTAAATATAATCCAATAAGATATGATTATACATACACATCATATGGAATAATTTGAGGATGAATGTGATAAAGATGAACTTGTATTTCAACCAAAATTTGAGGACGAATTAATAAATTTTGTGAGGAGAATTTTTTGAGAAGCCAAAAATTTCATCTAAACAGGTTAAGCGCAAAACTGAATTTCTCGAGTCAGTATTGATTCCCAAACCTAATATTCTTGAGCCCAAATCAATCACTTTAACAAATTACATTCTATCGTTGGACGGAGGTGTAGACAATTATGATAGTGAGGTGAATTTTAAACTTGGTGATATAATGGAGATAGTTTTTATTTAAGATTTTCCATGATCCTATTCATATTGGGGGTTATAACACTGTACATAAGAAAGAGGTCAACAAAAGTGGGTTCCTTGATGATCCACGTTATATAGATTGGGTAGCAACGCTTGGCCCAATTCGACCACCACCGGAACCACCACCATGAGGTAATATTTTGCATTCCTTTTCCTCTTTTCATGCATATATGCATTCATTCATACATTGAGAACAATGCATGGAATTGTTGGCCCAAAGGCCATTATCCCAGTTATTTTGATGATAACAAAACATATTTAGTTATGTACTTAACATGTTTTATTTCAGAATATTTCAGGTTATTTAACAGGTTGTTTTTGACGGCTCCGCTAAAAGACTCACAAGTTTGGACGCCGCTAAAATGAAGATTCCCAAGCTACGCACAACTAGGATGCTTTGGGATCAAGATGATGAAGTGAAGATCAAGACAAGATCAAAACGACAAAGAAAAACAAAATTTGTAATTGTATTTTTATTTTAGACATTTTGTCAAAACTAGATATTAGAAGTAGAGCTATGGGATCATCACACACACACATTTCAGTTAGGCTTCAAAAAGATTTTTCAATTCCATTTCTAACTTAGTTTTTAAAAGAGAACATATTTGAAAATACGCGTTTTAGAAAAACAATAGTTTTTGGAAAAACATTTTCATTGAAAAACAAGTTTGTATTCAAAAGAATTTTATCAAACTACTTTTAACATGTTTGAAGTATGACACATGCTTATACTTCATGTTTTTACAAGTTCCAAAATCTTACCCAAAACCCAAAACCAAAACCAAGATTTTCTGGTTCTGGAAGTTCTGTTTTTTCAGAACTTACAGTGACCGGTCGACCGGCCCGGTCGACCGATGTGCACAATACTGTGCACGTCTATATCAGTCGACCGACCCGGTCGACCAAAGTTCATTTACGTTTACGGGAGTTTTCGGTCGACCGGACCGGTCGACCGGTGAGCCCCAACGGTCATATTTTTGACCGTTGGCGGTCGACCGACCCGGTCGACCGGACTCTGTCAAAAGTTCTGACAGGTCCAACAGCTATTTTCTGACTGTTTTTCTTTTTGGGATTTGTCTCCAACGAGTTTTTGAGGCTGTTTTTGACCCCTATAAATAGAGGGTCACCTCATATTGATTAGACAACCATTGCAAAATATTTCATAAGAGTTTTACAAAGATTTTCAAAGCTTTCCTTCATAAAAGATTTTCCAAAGCCTAAATTTCCAACACCCAACTTGTGGCCTACTCTCTACCTTCTCTCTAGATTTTGCACACCTCAATCCCAAGCTTTACATCTACATATTTGGTTCTAGGATTGTGCAAGTGAGCTTTTGTAAAGTGATCAAGTGTGATCACTCATTTCTTCTTGGAGTGAAGTTGTAGAGGCATCGGCCTCAAGGGAGCTAGTGAGCTTCGGGTGGTGTTGCGGCATCACAAGTGTAAGGGACAAGTGTGTCCTTGTATTGGCGATCCGGTGGGATCAACGATAGTAGTGCAAATCCTTCAAGTGTGAAGGCGGGGACGTAGAGCGTGGCTCGAACCTCGGAAACACATCCTTGCGTTTGCGTTTGATCAATTTTCTCTAACTCTACTCCTTTCAATTCTTGCACCTTAATTGTTGTATTTATTGCAAGTCTTTATTTGTGCTATTTGTGTGTGAAAGTTTTAATTCCGCAAAATTGCCATAATTCATATAGCCATCACCTATTCACCCCCCCTCTAGGTGATTTCAATTGGTATCAGAGCCTAACCCTACAACTTAGGTCTAACAACCTTAGGGAGATCCATATTTGGCTATATACATTTTGTTGCATTTTTACTTGCTTGTGCATTCATGGCATCCATGGACTTTTCTAGCATTAAATCCCCACCAAAATTCGATGGCTTGAACTTTCCCATTTGAAAAGTCAAGATGAACTTGTTCTTGAAATCCTTAGGTGTTAGGGTAGCTAGGGCCATTACCAAAGACTTCATTGAACCAACTAGTGATGAGAGCACATGGTCCGAGGATACTTCCAAAGACTATGAGGCTAATGCTAGGGCACAATATGCATTAACCCAAGCCCTAAATGAAGATGACCTTGCACGCATAATAAATTGTAAATCCGCATTTGAGGTTTGGAACATACTCATTGTGACTCATGAGGGAACGTCTCAAGTCAAGAGAGCCAAAGTTGACTTGCTACGTTCTCAATATGAGAATTTCTATATGTTTGATAATGAGAGCATTGATGACATGCTCACCCGTTTTACAAAAATAACTAATGCTCTTTCTTCCTTAGGCGACAAGATTGATAATGATCAAAAGATAAGGAAGGTGATTAGAGCTCTTCCCAAAGCTTGGGAAGTCAAGGCGACCACTCTCAAGGAACTCAACGACAAAGAGGAGATGGACTTCTCCGGCTTCATCGGAAATCTCAAGACACATGAGATGGAGATGAAAGTTAGAGAAGAAAGGGAGGCACCAAAGAAGAAGACCATTGCCTTCAAAGCCGCTCCTACCATACACGAAGAGGATGACTCATCGGAGGATTGCGATGAGGATTTCGCCATGCTCATCCGGAAGGTGGGCAAGATGTTCTACAAGAAAGGACGGCAAAGTAACTTCCGAAGAGGGAAGCCTCAAGGAAGGTACGAGAAGAAAAGAGATGAACCCGGTCCTTGCTTTCATTGCAAGAAGATCGGTCACCTAATTGCCGATTGCCCCGCTCTACAAGCAACCACATCCAAGAATGGGCAAAGAAAGAAGAAAGCGTTGGCCGCTACATGGGATGACACGGAGTCGGAATCCGAAGAGGAGCACGACGCCGCTAACATGTGCTTCATGGCACAAGGAGACGACACTTCTAAGGTAACATTTGATAACACCCTTGATGATGATGATCTCACTATGGATGAACTTGCACACTTCTTTGAGGAATTACAACATAGATATGAGATTTCGCAATCTCATAATAAAAAGTTAAAAAGGGAAAATGAGTCCTTGAAAGATAAACTTAATATTATTGAAAAGGAGAAAAATAATTTGTCTAATTCTTTTGAGAAAATAAAAAGTGATTTTGCAAATTATAAATTAGCTTGTAAAGGGAAAACCCCCATTGCATCATGTAGTAAAAATGATTTTGATGAGATGCAAAAACGGGTTGAAGTATTAGACTCAACTCTTAAACAATGTGCTTTTGATTTAAAGAAATTTGTTTCTAAGTTTCCTAAGGGAGTAACCCAAGGGAAACATACACACCATGCTCATGCACACCATACACATGCACGGAAACATGTACACCCACACAAGCATGCATACTTGTATGGTAATAATAATAATGGTAGAATTTATATTTGCACACATTGTGGCCGCAAAGGCCATTTAGAAAAGTTTTGCTATGCTAAGAACAATGTTAAAAATAAATTTGTTTGGGTTCGCCCCGGATCTAACCCCAAAGGACCCACTAAGATTTGGGTACCAAAAGAGCCACCGATTTCAAATGAAACAGGTATAGGTGGATCTACATCCTCCAAGACTTAGGAGGAAACGGTGCCGGGTGGTGGATGCAACAAAGATTAAAGAACACATCAAGATTGCATCGCTATCGTGGAGGCACCTAATTTTGGAGATTGCCCGTAAATTGGTAACATCTCCATTTAAGAGTTTTTAATTTTGTATATACAATTGTTATAGGATTGCTAGTTTAGTTTTATGCTTCATTGATACATGATTAGTATAAACTTGCAACTCTAACATGATTGTATATGCCATGTTCAATTTTGATTTTTTTTGACATGTATACATATGTATAGAATTGATAGTTTGCTTTTGTATTCTATTGATATATGCTTGTATAGAACTACCTTTCTATCATGATGTATATGTGCCTTGTGTTAACTTTTATATCTTTGTTTCATGCCTTGTTCATCACATGTCCACATGTATAGTTTAGTATTTGTGATTATATACTTATATGCATATACACATTATTTTCATAAATAAAAATTAAACATTTGTAAATTTTCTTATTTAAGCAAACACCTTAAAGATGGCAATTGCGCACCTCAACTCATTCAAGAGGAATCAAGAGGATGAAGTTCAGAACCCGTCACTGGGTATTCGGCTTCAACATCTTTAAAATTTTTGTTTAAATATGAAAATAAAATTAAAATTGGATTGCTTGTATTTTGATGTTTGTAAAGACTTAATGAAGATTTAAAAACTGTTGGTGTGTTCCTATATGCTTAATATATAATACCTGTTTTAGATTACAAAATTACTTAAAATTTTTTTTGGGCTATTTGCTGTTAGCTGTTTTTCAGGCAAAGCCGGTCGACCGACCCCTAAATCTCCGGTCGACCGACTCTGCCTGAGAGAAAATTTTTTATTTTTTTTCTGTGCTACCGGTCGACCGACCAGAATTCCGGTCGACCGATGCTGGCCTGCTGTGGTCTCGGGATATTTCGGTCGACTGACCCGGTCGACCGATATCATTTACAGAGCTCTCGGTTGGATTCGGTCGACCGGACCGGTCGACCGATCGTCGTGTTTTTGCCCAAATCTGCTATATAATTTCATTTTCTCTCTCTCTCTCTCTCATTTCACTCAGCGACCGAAAACCCCAAAATTTCCCCATATTTGATTTCTCTCCAATCCTTCAACCAAATCCAAATCTTTTTAAAACCCATCTCAAATCCTTCATTCCACCTTCAGATCTTCGATTTCAACAACTTCCAACCACCGGATTCAGAAAATTTCAGGATTTTTCAGTTAGGGTTTCAGAATTTTCATCAAGGTAAAAATCGAATTTTTATTGTGAATCTTCACTTCTAGCTTAGATATCTCTATTCCTTTGTCACTATTTTAGGTTGCTTAGCTTCTAGATCGTGCCATAATCTTGATTTCACCTAAAAATCAAATTTTTATTCATCATGCCTAAGAGATCTCGAACTGAGAAGGGGAAGGGTATTGCCCAACCCTCATCTCAGGGTCCTAGACCCGTACAGCCCTTTAGAAATGATCTAGCTGAAGATAGATACTCCCACCTCTCCACTAGAAATATCAATTCAGGGAGATTTGTTACCATTCAGGATTTTGAACACCTAGATATCCCTCAAATCCTGCAAAATAATAATCTAGTTGAGTTCTTGACCATTAAGGAACAAGTATACACTTCCCTTGTTCCTTACTTCTATGCCAACTATGAATTTGATGGTAACCGGATCACATCTAGAGTTCTAGGTAGGGAAATCGACCTCTCTATCGGTCGGTTTGCTAGGATTCTGCATCTCTCCACTGGCGGAGCAGATGTGTATTCTCATGATTTACATGACTTTGAATTTCCTGAGGGTGAGTCTTCACTCACCGCCTCTACTCTGATCCACGGGAATGACAATCCCGGGTTGGTTAGAAATGAGGTAGTGAGTAAGTACACACTTCAATCTCAAGTCCTTGCCAAGATTATCTTTTTCAACATTGTCCCCAAACATGGTGAGTATAGCCATGCTAGGGGTTGTGTCCCTTTGATCATCTATTGTCTTCTTAAAGGCATTAAGGTGAATTTTCCTAGAGTCATAGCTTATCATATGGGCTCTGATCAGATCCGTACTGCGGGTAGAAGTTTGCCCTACGGCATGCTTATTACCCATCTTCTTCGAGCTCTTGACTTTGATCTTTCTGCCGAAACTCCTTCAAGCCCCCTGACAAACATCAATGGAGTTGTCCTGAAGATGATGGAAGCGCAGCTGCGTAGACACGCCCCTGTGCAACCACATCTTCCTCCTGCTGGTCCTGGCTCATCATCTGCACCAGGATCTTCTTCTGCTTCAGCTCTTGTCTTTTCTCCAGAGGTTCTGGCACTTCTCTCTTCGGAGGTCCGCACTCAGATCGAGACGCACCAGGCCTGGGTTCGTGCGGAGATGGATGCTCGTGACGTTCAGGAAGCTGCTTTTCGGGCAGAGGTCAGGAACGACATGTCATACTTTGCTGACTCCATGAGATTCGTGGATGTCCAGTTTCAGGCTCTCTTTGCACAGTTTTCCATGACCGTTCCTGATCGTACTGCGACTGCTTGTCGTCTTCCGTCTACTGGTCCTCCATTCCCTCCCAGAGCTCGTGCTTCAGTTCCACCACGCGGACCAGAGTCGATGGCATTGACCCAGATGAGGTCATTTCTTCAGGCGAAGACGCTGGTGACGAAGAGCAGACGGCTGATGAGGAAGCTGGAGATGATGATGAGTGACCTCCCCTTTTGATGATGTCAAAAAGGGGGAGAGTTATTTTGAGAGAGTTATCTTGAGAGAGATATTTGTGATATTTTGTGTTGTAGTACTTTATGTGTTTGGATATTTGTGTGTTTTGGACATGTAGTATTTGTGTTATGGACATGCAGTATTTATTTGTGTTTTGGACATGTATTTGGATTTCTACATGTATGCTTTGTGGACGTATTTCTTTATATGTATCCATGTTCTATCTTGATATATGACATGAGTATTTGTCCTATGTTATGAGTACTTGTTGACATGGAAATATGTGTTTATCATTTTTATATACTATGCCCACATACGATTTTTGTCATTTATGATATGCTTGTGTTGAGGGGGAGCTTCACTTGAAGTCTCTACCCAAAATATTTTGTGATAACTACATATGTTTTGCCATCATCAAAAAGGGGGAGATTGTTGGCCCAAAGGCCATTATCCTAGTTATTTTGATGATAACAAAACATATTTAGTTATGTACTTAACATGTTTTATTTCAGAATATTTCAGGTTATTTAACAGGTTGTTTTTGACGGCTCCGCTAAAAGACTCACAAGTTTGGACGCCGCTAAAATGAAGATTCCCAAGCTACGCACAACTAGGATGCTTTGGGATCAAGATGATGAAGTGAAGATCAAGACAAGATCAAAACAACAAAGAAAAACAAAATTTGTAATTGTATTTTTATTTTAGACATTTTGTCAAAACTAGATATTAGAAGTAGAGCTATGGGATCATCACACACACACATTTCAGTTAGGCTTCAAAAAGATTTTTCAATTCCATTTCTAACTTAGTTTTTAAAAGAGAACATATTTGAAAATACGCGTTTTAGAAAAACAATAGTTTTTGGAAAAACATTTTCATTGAAAAACAAGTTTGTGTTCAAAAGAATTTTATCAAACTACTTTTAACATGTTTGAAGTATGACACATGCTTATACTTCATGTTTTTACAAGTTCCAAAATCTTACCCAAAACCCAAAACCAAAACCAAGATTTTCTGGTTCTGGAAGTTCTGTTTTTTCAGAACTTACAGTGACCGGTCGACCGGCCCGGTCGACCGATGTGCACAATACTGTGCACGTCTATATCAGTCGACCGACCCGGTCGACCGAAGTTCATTTACGTTTACGGGAGTTTTCGGTCGACCGGACCGGTCGACCGGTGAGCCCCAACGGTCATATTTTTGACCGTTGGCGGTCGACCGACCCGGTCGACCGGACTCTGTCAAAAGTTCTGACAGGTCCAACAGCTAGTTTTTCTGACTGTTTTTCTTTTGGGATTTGTCTCCAACGAGTTTTTGAGGCTGTTTTTGACCCCTATAAATAGAGGGTCACCTCATATTGATTAGACAACCATTGCAAAATATTTCATAAGAGTTTTACAAAGATTTTCAAAGCTTTCCTTCATAAAAGATTTTCCAAAGCCTAAATTTCCAACACCCAACTTGTGGCCTACTCTCTACCTTCTCTCTAGATTTTGCACACCTCAATCCCAAGCTTTACATCTACATATTTGGTTCTAAGATTGTGCAAGTGAGCTTTTGTAAAGTGATCAAGTGTGATCACTCATTTCTTCTTGGAGTGAAGTTGTAGAGGCATCGGCCTCAAGGGAGCTAGTGAGCTTCGGGTGGTGTTGCGGCATCACAAGTGTAAGGGACAAGTGTGTCCTTGTATTGGCGATCCGGTGAGATCAACGATAGTAGTGCAAATCCTTCAAGTGTGAAGGCGGGGACGTAGAGCGTGGCTCGAACCTCGGAAACACATCCTTGCGTTTGCGTTTGATCAATTTTCTCTAACTCTACTCCTTTCAATTCTTGCACCTTAATTGTTGTATTTATTGCAAGTCTTTATTTGTGCTATTTGTGTGTGAAAGTTTAATTCCGCAAAATTGCCATAATTCATATAGCCATCACCTATTCACCCCCCCTCTAGGTGATTTCAGGAATAAGTATAGAGGAAGGTTTACTAGCATACTAACATAGGTAGGTTTACTAACAATTTTTTCTTTTTAAAAATTTTTGAAAAATAAAACAATATTTTGATTTCTTTTTGTAAGTAATTAAGTTAATTTTAAGTAATAGAAAAATCATAATTAGGATTTCTTAATACTTAATCAAAATAAAATTATTTGTTTGAATTTTAAGTTGAGGAAGAAAAATTAAAAAAGTAATTTAGTCTTAATTTTTACCTCGATGAAATATGCATACTTTATACACTTACACACTTAAGATTCAAAATAAAGACTCTTGTGCCTTAGAATATATATATATATATATATATATATATATATATATATATATATATATATATATATATATATATATATATATATGAAAAATAAATAAATCTAATTATTGATTAGCTTGGTGCTTTTGCCTAAGAAAGCCTTGATATTACGCGAAAGGTAATTAGGTAAGTTCGAGGGGGAAAAAGAGAAAAAAAGAAAAAAGAAAAATATATAAATATAATATATGTATTAACACATCTAATAATCAATTAGTTAAGTATTAGGGCCTCAAGAAGCCTTGATACTTACATAAAAGAAAATTAGATTAGTTATACATATTAAAAAAAAGAAGTGCTTAACGGGTAACGAAGTGGTAATAATTCAAACTTCTTTCAAAAAAGAAAAAAAGAAGAAAAAAGGGTTATATATTTATAAGGCATAAGAGTTAAAGTTGAAGTATCCCGAGTCAAAAAAACGGTACAAAGGTGCATATGACTTAGGGTAAAATAATAGATTAGATGAGAAATTCAGTTTGAACCCTTACCTAGATTGATTACAAATTTTTAAATAGAGACTAAGTATATGAATGAATAATTAAGTGATCCTAAAACTTGTAGATTAACTTGATTTTTGCAAAAATATTCAAATATTCTCTCTTTCAAAATAATTTTTTCGAATATACTAACATTTTTTCTTTCTTTTATGGATTTTATGGATGTAATTCACTAAAAACCCTCATACGACAACCCTCATCATTTAGGGGTAACCTAGAGGTTTAATGGCTTCTTGCACGTGCTAAGTGCAACTGTGATTTCTTGAAAATGCGTTAGCTTAAATTAATTTTTTTTAGTTTTGCTCGAGAAAGTTCAAAAGATAGGTGTGGAGGTGTGATTGCATCTTAATTTTGCATTATTATCATCACATTTACACATTTATTCTAGATTATTCTCTATTTAACACTGCTATTTAATTTTTTTTATTATAGTGTGTAGCTACTTAAATGTGTAGATAAGGGTACAAGAAGGTTCTATTTTATCTCTAATCCTATCTAATTTGGGTTTCAATTTAAATCAATTTGAAATCAAGAGGAGAAAAGAATATATCATCATCTTCAAAATTCAAATTCAAAAATCAGAAGATATACTTCTAGAAGATGGATGAGATAAAAGTAATCCTAATAGGATAAAGAGAATATTTTGAATTAAATGGAGTTAAAAATCAATTCACACTCGGATTCAGACTGAACACCTCTTAGTATTTGGATCCTAACTTTCGCTACAAATATTCAAATCTCATGATTCAAGATACTACAGAAAGAGCACTTGAAGGGATACAATTCTTAGATGACTAATCTGTCTATTTCAGCCATCTGATGAGTCATATTCAGCAATCATCATGTTGACTTGCTGCAAAATTGAATTCCCGTATTGAATTAGGATGAATTAAACTTTCTAATTTGTGTTCTAATGTGATTAGCTTTGAGACCTGTTTAAGGAGCTGAAATCTCTCATAATCAAGCATCTCCATATCAGAGATCATAACTTAGAATTTTTCTTTAGTTTCTCTTCCAAATTTCTTTTTGTAATTTTTAGGATTTAGTTCTAATTCAGGCTTTGTAAAGAAGGAGGAGGCTCTTGTAATTGAAGGTGACAACATCAATAACAAGATTTTTATTTCTAATTTATCTTTATTTAATTTCTTTCTTTAATTGCTTTATTTACTCGATTTCTCATCTACCATGCTTTCTTATGCTTTCTTTAGTTTAAACTGATTGGATTATATGCATGCTTAACCCTAGAATTAGTTAGATTTCTTGAATGCACATGATGATGACTATTTAAATCTATATATGTTAATACTTTCCAATAGTTTTTCTTATTCTATAATTAGATAGCTTTAATAGTTTAATGTTGAATCTTAGTCATTCTTCTTATTCAATGCTTAGAAGGCTTTGAAAGTTAAATGTTAGGTCTTGGTTAGTGATTATTTCAAATAAGGTTTAGTTTTTATCTTATCTATCTTTTTTGAACTGAAGGCAACTCTAAGGTTTAACTTTTATGATCTAAAGTGAAATAAATTCTTGCATAGGTTAGTAAGTTAGTGGTGGTAGATGATTAGTAGGTTATATTTCTTTAATTTTTTTCTAAACCCCAGCTTATCATCAAATTCCATATTCTTCTTTATACTTCTAACACTTAACATATATTTATTTTCTTAAAAGAATACTTAACCGATTTAGTGTTTAAGGAGATACCGAAAAACTTCTATTGCATTCCTCCCTATGGAGCTACTGCGGATAAATTGTGAAGGGCAGAGACACCATCAACAATTTGATAATATCCTTCTAACTCTTAACTTTATATCTGTTTTTCGACAACCAATTTTGCATCAATGCCGGAGGGGGAGAGAGACCTGATGCGGCGGGTCTTAAGCGAGGTAGATGGGGGAAGAGAGCTGGGAGTTGCCATCATCTTGAGTGCAGAGGGGAGGGGAGGAGGAAAGGGGGGAGGCGGTTGTGATGGGAGAGAGGGAGACGGAGCTGGAGCACTTGCATGGAGGAATCATTCTAGCTCGTCCAAAAGAAAGAATATCAATTTTAATTTTTTATTTTAGTTGTAAAGGAAAAATATGTGGAGTCTTCTTACTTTTGGTCCACTTTAGCTCGAACTAGTTTCAAGTTTGCAAACTGAGAACCTCTATTTCATGAAGAGAGTAAAAAAAGAGTTTTACGAGGAAGAGACAAAAAAGAAGATTCTAATACATCTAATCGGGTTTGTGTTCTAAAACTATTAAAATTTTAGAGCTAGTGTAGACCTTAGAATACATCTAAAGGATGTAAAAGGTAAAAATTCCAGTAGCAGTTAGCATCAGAATTACAAATTAAAATTTAAAAGAAAAATCATTGCAGTAGGTTGTTCTGCAAAAAATGATTAAAAATTAAGGAGAAAGAAAATCTGAATTGATGGGAAAGTAAATACCTGTCAGATCACAAAACAAGAAATGCAGAAAGAACCCTAGATGACTAGATCTTCGCATGGAGGTAACCCCTAGGATATGTCCCATAACATCCATACCTAACAAAATGGTTTAATTCATGATTAAAGAAACATGGATAATTAACCCAAAATATTAGGCAGAATGTTACAGGACGTATCCCCGTGCGTACACTTGGATTTCTATTCTCTTCTCTCTCACTATTCTTTTTCTTAGAAGAAGGGGGGGGTAAAAAAAAAACAGATTTTTGCTCATTTTATGTCAGTCCCAAGATCATGCTTTTATAAGCACAGTGAATGATTCTAGAGGGTTAGAGATGCCTGTTGAAAAAGGAAATATGATATTAATTGGAAGGTTGAGAGGAGACCGAAAATCATGCACGAGAGTAAATTTTTCAGATTTTATATTTGGACGGTGAAGAGGCTACAACCATGCATGCATGCATGCATGTACGAGCAAGATATTAATTTTATTTTTTTAGAACTTTTGAGAAATTATGAATGATTAATGCATGCTTATATAGAAAGATTTGCAATATTTGGAAGTTTCAAAAGGCTAGGTTCATCCCCTTTTTGTTTTTTCTTGGGACATTAATTATTTTCTAGGAATGTCCCTATATGTCCACTTAATTATAGGTGAAAATTTGTTACAGATCTGGGATTTTATTTTATTTTATTTTATTTACTAATTTAGGTTTGTAACATTGGATGCATGTCATGTTTGTTGATTTTTGGAGAAAAACACAAAAATTTTATTTGGAGAAGGTGTCTCAGCAATTTCTGGCTATGGATATGAAGTGAGCTATCAAATTGAGTTTTAAAAGGTTGGGCCGCCCTCTATCATGCCAGGCCCAGGTATAGCCTGCAAACAAAAACGGCCGAAGGTCAGAAGAGGTCGAGATGGGTCCCGGCCGAAAAACTTTCCAACGTTCAAGTTAGCCCAAGTCCAAGGTAGATTATTCAAGAGTAGATAACACTTGTTAGAGTTTACCAAAGACCTTTTCCTTGGAGTTACTGTAAGCATATTTGTAGGTGGGTCGAGAAGGTTAATAAGGTCTTTTCATATACCACTTTGAGCTTGTGGGCGACGCGATCATCACTGCCACTCTCCGTGATTTGGGGGACCTTTTCAGGTCAACAGTGCGTCAGTGGGAATCTCACCGACTAGTCACCTGTGCTACTTTCTGCAACAGAGTTCAGGCAGCTTTACAAGCCATAAACAAAGTGCTTCAGTCCTTTGCCATAATCGCGGTCCCCCTGCTCCTTCTTGTTTTTTATGCTAAAGTGAAAAGGGGAGATAGGGAAGCCTTGTCTTTTAGCCACCTCGGCCTCCAAACCCCCTGGGGCATTTGGAAGAGGCTGGCCCAGTTTGGGTCGATTGAATAAGACGGGCCAACCCATTATGGGATGGCCAAACAATTTACCCCCAAAGTCCATCGTTCGAGCTACACAGAGGTTGGGCGTGAAATTTGGAGTGTCTCAAAGTGTCCCGAGTGTCATGACTGCTCCTATTGCCAGGAGACACTTACGCCAGGGCCACATGTTCATGTCTTAATGGTGGCCAGGGGAGGTGGCTATTAGTGACGCATCATTTTCCATAACCGTCATGATTACCAGGGGCACGTGACCGCGTGGTGTGACAGCTGAGCGCAGAAGTGGAAGTGGTGCGATCTTTCCCGACCAAACATCAAGTTGTGCCCTTTGGGTTTTTAGGATAAGATTGATTTCATGAGAGGTGTCTTTCACATGGATTACGTTTTTTTATTGATATCTCTAACACCCCCCACAAGCGAAGCGAGTTCGAAAGAACTGAGCTTGTTCTTCAGCATAGAAAATATTAAAGAGCTCAAAGGCTTAGTAAGGATGTCTGTTAGTTGGTCTTTAGCGCTGACAAACTGAACATTTAGGACTCCATTGGCGACATAGTTCCTCACAAAATGAATGTCGATCTCAACATGTTTGGAGCGGGAGTGACGAATAGGATTGATCGAGAGATATGTTGCACCGAGGTTGTCATAGAGAACTATTGGGGGAGATTGCGGAACTTCAAGCTCACGAAGTAATGACTGCAACCAAACGACCTCTGCTGCAGCATTGGCCACGCCCCTATACTCTGCCTCAGTGCTAGATCGTGCCACAGTACACTGCTTCTTCGAGCTCCAAGAAATGAGATTTGTACCAAGAAAGACACAATAGCCACTGGTAGATTTTCGATCATCGATCGACCCTGCCCAATCTGCATCGGTGTGAGCAGTAAGCTGTACAGAAAAATGACGAGAGAGAAAAAGGCCATGTTGAATGGTAGATTTTGTTGGCCCAAGAGGTTACACTCTCCACTTGTTTAGAGTTTTGATGATAACAAAACACTTAAGAGCTATATTGGTACTAATAAGTTTGTTCAAGATGAGTTTCAGGTTAGTACTATTTGAAGGGCATTGTTTAGCTTTTACAAGATTTTCTAGGTTCATGGAGCAAATAAGGCAAATGGCACAAGAAGGAATGATCATAGAAGAGAAGGCTCTAGCATGACATTGCATGGCTCAAGAGACTTCATTAGATTTGTTTTTAGTTTTATAGTTTTATCAAAGAATAATGGATAGGTTGAAGCTCAAATACACACACATAAATTTAATATGTTTGGTTTTTGATTTAATCGGTTTTGGATTTCAAGTACATGCATCGGGTTTTGGATTTGCACCAGTTTTAGTTCTGCTGATCTGCTTGACACTCTTTTATAATTGTTATCATAACTTTTTATTCTTATATTCAAATAACATGATTTAACTTGCATTTCAAAGATAACTTTCAGATCTAAATTTCTTATTCAATAATCATTTTCAGATTCAAATTTTAAAGATGTCAAATATTTGGTTGAACTCTATTCTTGTTCTGAAAATAGCTTACAGTTTCTGTTTTGACACCTGTCAGTATTTTAGTGATAACGTTTTAATAAAAATTGATATTGCGTTGATTTCAGTTGAATTAAAACGAAGACTTAAAGATCTACAAATTATTCCTATATACCTAATTCTGAATTTGGATGTTTATAGCCTGAAAAATGTGCTCAAAGTTGACCAATCTGCCAGATTGGCAGTAATGGCTAATTTTCTGGAGGCTGATTTTTAACATGTTTTCAAAATGTGTTTAAATTTAAATAAAACGTGGTTAGCTGTATTAGAGGGTCAATTTCTTCCTCTTATATTCAGGTAAAAATTTTCTATGTTTACTCTTCCTAAATCCTGTCACGCCCCGCCTCCCAAAATACGCCAAAACGGAGTCGTGACGAGAGTCGGCGACGTATATACGCAAGGGAAATACCCCACGTATATACGCTAAGCCTAAATTAACCTGAACAAGCTATAAATCAGAACTATAATAAGTAAGGATCACTGCAATAATACATATGAGACTACACATGATAGCAATGAATAACAGGAAGAAAATGACAGCTGAATAGAAGTCAAAGGTGATATACAGGAATCAAGGAATAATAACAAGAATAAAATGCAAGTATACCAGAATCAAAGGGAGAGGACCCAAGCTCCTCGCAAGGCGTGCCGTCTCATCGAAAACCTGCACATTAGAAACAATCGTCCAATAGCTGGACGTGCAAACCCATGGTCGTCAGAACGCGACCATAATGAGTGTGTGTGTAAAGGGAAACAGCTCGTGCAGAAGAAACAATGTGCATAATTAGTAATAAGAGCAACTACAGATAAAAGAGACCATATAACAGATAAATAAAAGAACTGTAATAAATATAATAACTGTAATACCCCGTTCCCGGAATACGTACTTAGTTGCGTATTCAGATTTTCGATCGTATTTTGTCGATTTGTTTCCTGTATTTATTCTGTATTATGAATTCCTTATATGATTGTTTTGTCTTGGATTTGGATTCGTGGTCTCGGGGTCAGCCCCAGTCTGAACCAGGGACCCGGTCATAGTATATTATTCGATATGGTCTTTCCGGTGATTAGATTTGACCGATTTCAGTTTCAAATATTATTTTCCATTATTATAAATTTTCTATGATTTTCTGGATTTTTCTTGAATTAAAGGAATTTCTTCAAAACCGGTGTCGGCCAGTGCCGCTGACCGATTCCTAGATTTTTATTTCACAAACGGTTTGGAATTTCTAAATGATTCTTTAGACTTTATTTCTTAGAATAATATTTTCTACCTACATGCTTTTTCTGAGGATTTTATAATTTTATGAAAATTCCAACGGAGTCGGTAGATAACTGGTTCCGGGATTTTTAGTTTTAAAACTATAAAGTATTTCTTAAAACGGATTTCACCATTATTCTTAATATAATATTATGGATTTTGATAATTATTTCGGGTCGTTCCGAGATACTTGAATTTCGGACGATTCCGGTATTTTCCGAAATGTTTTCCGTATCCTCGATTTAAACCCGGGTATCTGTCCTTTCAATATTTTCCAATTCTGATTCCAAGAAAATATCTTCTCATTTCAATTTCTTTTCCATTTTCCTTTTCCTTTATTTCTTTCTTTCCTCCACAAGCTAAAGTATTTCCATTTTCCAAAATTCCAATAATTCCACACTCTTCCACACACTTCCCACAAAAATATCTCTCTCTCTCTCTCTTCCATGGCCGGCCAAGTGGCCAAGAGAAGGACACTCATCCCCTCCTCCACTTTGCAAATAACCCCCTCTCATCTACTCTAATTTCACCTCCTTCACAAATTCCAAATCATATATAAACATTCCTTTACAATTCCATCTCTTTTTCTTCACTTCACCAAAAGAAATCCCTTCACCAAAATCCTCCTCCATCTCAACTCAACCTCCAACTTCAAGAGCTTCATCTAGGGCATCATCAAGGTCTTCATCTTCAACCACCAACTCCCAAAGCAACACCAAGATCATCTTCTCCACCTCAAGCAACTTCAACTTCAACAACTACTTTTGGATTGAGGCCATCATCTCCACCTTGGGATCCTTTCAAGACTACAAAGCTTCACCTAACCAATCCTAGTGAGTATTTTTACTCACCAAGACTTGTTTCATTCCTAAGCATACTTGTATCTCCATATCTTGTGTTCATATGTCATAAAAATCCTATTTTTAGACCATCCAACACAACCAGCAGATTCTGCTCTGTATTCTGTTTTTGACCACGATTAGTCGACTTGACCTAGGACCTAGTCGACTAGAAACCCTTAGATTGGAACGTAATCTTTTCTGATTCACAGTTTTAGTCGACTCATTTTATTTGTTAGTCGACTATATATCTCTATTAGTCGACTACACCTTGACCCTAGTCGACTAACCTTTTCTTGAAATCAGAAAACCCAACTCTCGGCTCCAGTCGACTTATCATAAATATTAGTCGACTTGAGACCCCTAGTCGACTACCCTTTTTACCTTAGTCGACTTACCTTTTCCTAAACCAAAACCTTAACTCTCTGTATCACAGATTTAGTCGACCTAACATAACTGTTAGTCGACTTGACGTGTCTGTTAGTCGACTACCCCATTTTCTTAGTCGACTAACCCTTCTAGTAGTCGACTACTTTTCCAACCTAGTCGACTAACTTATGGCTGTCTGTTATAGTTGATTTCCTTTTTGACTTTGTATTTTATCCTCGATACATGTACTATATATTGTTCTTACTTGTACTTCATGACTTGTACTTTATAACCTATTACTTGATGTATGTCATCTCTAGTCACTTCATATTTCCATTTCCATGTGACTGCTTGTTTCATTCTTGTTCATGTACACTATCTGTGATATGCCTACTTCTTTATCGTATACTATGCGTGGCTGACCCTTCGTGGTCATTGAACTCTGGATTTCTATTATATTATCATTGCCATGTCATTACTTCAGACCGTCAATTTCACGTTTCCTTTTAACACATGTATATCACCTGACTTCTACTGTGTTATCACCTGACCACTTGGCATGCTACCACTTAGTAAGATTCTCTTGTTATGACATGACTTACCTGACTATTATCAATCTCTTATCACGTTTGATTGCTTGCTAAATATCACCATCCTGTCATGCTATCACTTTACACCCAGCATGATATATTTGACTTGTGATTATTACCTTTACGGGAACTTGACTTATTATCCTGTATCATGATCAGTGACCTGTTTTCCTGCTTTACATGCAACGACCTGACTATATAGTACTTATGTACTCCTGAATTCCTGATCATGTCTATTTCCTGTTTTTCCCGTAAAGTGATAATTAAACTATCGAATCCTAAAAAGGACCAACTTGTATTGGGTCGGGGGAAACATGCGGATATCGATATGTGTTCGTGTTTACAGTGGTATTAGGCATGTTGTGCAACTGAATAACCGGTCTGACCTGAGGGCCACCAGGGGACCGAGGGGAGAGCTGGCTCCCTATACGACTGTTATATAGGGCATACATAAGTCCCTCCTCCTGGATAAGCCTTGCGGCTGGCTTCCGTTTCCATGCAACGGAACAAACTGTGACCGTGGTCCCGGGCAAGTACGGGACCCACTGTAAACATAGTTCGTTGATACCCCCGCTGTTTCCAATAACAACCTCGACTTTCTTATATATGGATGTATGTGAGTTGGGATATATACCGGGTATATACCGAGACACATACCTAGATATATGGGTTAGACGAGTAATAATAATAAGATACCTGTTATGCCTATTATGTCATAATCCTTATTATGATTCCTGTATTCTTGTTAGACTTGATACATGATGATTCTAGTTCCTGCTTTACCTCTTACATGTTTCTATCATAACCGCTTTGTTATTATTCCTTCGACGTGCTAGTCTTGTAAAAACTGTAACTTGAGTTTATATACTATCTTTCCATCTTTATTTCGTTATACTTCCATTACCTGTTGGTTCATGTTTCTTATACTATTCCCTCTTACTTATTCATGTCACTTAGCCATTTGGCTGTAGCCTGTTCATTGTTGGGAGGTCCTGACTCCCTTGGATTCGTATGTTCAGGTTTTGAAGCTCGGATTGCAGTGGAGCTGTCCACGGTAGATCAAGTTTTTCCTTGTGAGCTGGCAGCCTAGCTCCAGTTCCTTGTGCCAGACTCTTCTTTTGACTCACGAGACCTTCATCCTACTCGTGAGCATTTTGTTGTTCATCTTGTATATTTTACTTTTGGACTTGTTGTGATAAAGGACACATGTAGTGTGTAGTTGTTTATCATACTGTGATAGCTTTGTATATGTACTTTTATGTTGGCATATGTATGTATACCACGCTTTGTGTTGTACTCTGATCCTTGCTTGTACTTTTATGCTTAGCGTATATACGTGGGGGCATTTTCTGACCTACGTATATACGTCGCAGTGACGTCCCCGTATCCGTGGAATCGGGGCGTTACAGGATGGTATCAGAGCTTAGGCTCTCACCACCTCTAGTACAAACAAGCAGCAAATTCTATTAATTTGCTATTGCCAACTGCAATGTACAAAGTTATCTAGTCCTGCTTGATTTATCTAGTTCATCTTGATTCCTTCCCTTATGTCCTAAACTCCTTCCATTATTCCAATTCCAGTTATCTTTCATCATCTAGACATGGATAGGAGGTCGGATCGTGGCAACGCTGGGCAAGTATCAAAGGTTTCCCGTGGAGTGGAACGAAGATTGGAGAAGAAGGGTGAAAACCAAGTGCAGAACAAGTCAGTTAAGAAGGCTTTGCAGTTGATGAAGAGGGCTTTGCAGTTGCTGAATGAAGGAGATACGACCAGGACAATCAATGGCCCGAAGATCAAACGACCGTTCCAACGTCCTCTTCCTAAGGTCACATGCAATTTCTGCCACAAACCCGGACATTTTAAGAGGGATTGCCGAATGGCCAACGGGTTATGTTTGGCATGTGGGAAAGAGGGTCATGTGATAAGGAATTGCCAGTTCAGGAGAGTAGGGAATATGGCACCAGTCAGACCAGCTCATCTAGCCCCAGCATTTCCAGCGCCGCCACCAAGGAGGAATCCGGGACCCGTTGACCGTAGAGCTCCAATTCCACCCCAACAGAATGATCAGCAGCAGAGGGGAGTGAAAACTGGAGCAGATCAGAGTAGAGCAGAGGCATCAGACAGTGCAGCGGAGCGTGAGGACCAGTGTCCAGATCCGGAACCTTAGGGATATCAGGGTAACCACTACCCCAGATCTTGTATTTGAGTTGGTTATCATTCTAAATATTTTTCCTTATCATTCTATCATTGTTCATTCTAGTCCCTCATGTGTTCATCTTATCCCCTGTTTTGGTTTTATGAGACCTTTATTCCAACCATGTCCCCTTTGTATTCAATTTACCCCCTTAGGGAAATTGCGAGGACGCAATTTTTGTAAGGTGGGTGGATTGTAATACCCCGTTCCCGGAATACGTACTTAGTTGCGTATTCAGATTTTCGATCGTATTTTGTCGATTTGTTTCCTATATTTATTCTGTATTATGAATTCCTTATATGATTGTTTTGTCTTGGATTTGGATTCGTGGTCTCGGGGTCAGCCCCAGTCTGAACCAGGGACCCGGTCATAGTATATTATTCGATATGGTCTTTCCGGTGATTAGATTTGACCGATTTCAGTTTCAAATATTATTTTCCATTATTATAAATTTTCTATGATTTTCTGGATTTTTCTTGAATTAAAAGGAATTTCTTCAAAACCGGTGTCGGCCAGTGCCGCTGACCGATTCCTGAATTTTTATTTCACAAACGGTTTGGAATTTCTAAATGATTCTTTAGACTTTATTTCTTAGAATAATATTTTCTACCTACATGCTTTTTCTGAGGATTTTATAATTTTATGAAAATTCCAACGGAGTCGGTAGATAACTGGTTCCGGGATTTTTAGTTTTAAAACTATAAAGTATTTCTTAAAATGGATTTCACCATTATTCTTAATATAATATTATGGATTTTTGATAATTATTTCGGGTCGTTCCGAGATATTTGAATTTCGGACGATTCCGGTATTTTCCGAAATGTTTTCCGTATCCTCGATTTAAACCCGGGTATCTGTCCTTTCAATATTTTCCAATTCTGATTCCAAGAAAATATCTTCTCATTTCAATTTCTTTTCCATTTTTCCTTTTCCTTTATTTCTTTCTTTCCTCCACAAGCTAAAGCATTTCCATTTTCCAAAATTCCAATAATTCCACACTCTTCCACACACTTCCCACAAAAATATCTCTCTTTCTCTCTCTCTTCCATGGCCGGCCAAGTGGCCAAGAGAAGGACACTCATCCCCTCCTCCACTTTGCAAATAACCCCCTCTCATCTACTCTAATTTCACCTCCTTCACAAATTCCAAATCATATATAAACATTCCTTTACAATTCCATCTCTTTTTCTTCACTTCACCAAAAGAAATCCCCTTCACCAAAATCCTCCTCCATCTCAACTCAACCTCCAACTTCAAGAGCTTCATCTAGGGCATCATCAAGGTCTTCATCTTCAACCACCAACTCCCAAAGCAACATCAAGATCATCTTCTCCACCTCAAGCAACTTCAACTTCAACAACTACTTTTGGATTGAGGCCATCATCTCCACCTTGGGATCCTTTCAAGACTACAAAGCTTCACCTAACCAATCCTAGTGAGTATTTTTACTCACCAAGACTTGTTTCATTCCTAAGCATACTTGTATCTCCATATCTTGTGTTCATATGTCATAAAAATCCTATTTTTAGACCATCCAACACAACCAGCAGATTCTGCTCTGTATTCTGTTTTTGACCACGATTAGTCGACTTGACCTAGGACCTAGTCGACTAGAAACCCTTAGATTGGAACGTAATCTTTTCTGATTCACAGTTTTAGTCGACTCATTTTATTTGTTAGTCGACTATATATCTCTATTAGTCGACTACACCTTGACCCTAGTCGACTAACCTTTTCTTGAAATCAGAAAACCCAACTCTCGGCTCCAGTCAACTTATCATAAATATTAGTCGACTTGAGACCCCTAGTCGACTACCCTTTTTACCTTAGTCGACTTACCTTTTCCTGAACCAAACCTTAACTCTCTGTATCACAGATTTAGTCGACCTAACATAACTGTTAGTCGACTTGACGTGTCTGTTAGTCGACTACCCCATTTTCTTAGTCGACTAACCCTTCTAGTAGTCGACTACTTTTCCAACCTAGTCGACTAACTTATGGCTGTCTGTTATAGTTGATTTCCTTTTTGACTTTGTATTTTATCCTCGATACATGTACTATATATTGTTCTTACTTGTACTTCATGACTTGTACTTTATAACCTATTACTTGATGTATGTCATCTCTAGTCACTTCATATTTCCATTTCCATGTGACTGCTTGTTTCATTCTTGTTCATGTACACTATCTGTGATATGCCTACTTCTTTATCGTACACTATGCGTGGCTGACCCTTCGTGGTCATTGAACTCTGGATTTCTATTATATTATCATTGCCATGTCATTACTTCAGACCGTCAATTTCACGTTTCCTTTTAACACATGTATATCACCTGACTTCTACTGTGTTATCACCTGACCACTTGGCATGCTACCACTTAGTAAGATTCTCTTGTTATGACATGACTTACCTGACTATTATCAATCTCTTATCACGTTTGATTGCTTGCTAAATATCACCATCCTGTCATGCTATCACTTTACACCCAGCATGATATATTTGACTTGTGATTATTACCTTTACGGGAACTTGACTTATTATCCTGTATCATGATCAGTGACCTGTTTTCCTGCTTTACATGCAGCGACCTGACTATATAGTACTTATGTACTCCTGAATTCCTGATCATGTCTATTTCCTGTTTTTCCCGTAAAGTGATAATTAAACTATCGAATCCTAAAAAGGACCAACTTGTATTGGGTCGGGGGAAACATGCGGATATCGATATGTGTTCGTGTTTATAGTGGTATTAGGCATGTTGTGCAACTGAATAACCGGTCTGACCTGAGGGCCACCAGGGGACCGAGGGAGAGCTGGCTCCCTATACGACTGTTATATAGGGCATACATAAGTCCCTCCTCCTGGATAAGCCTTGCGGCTGGCTTCCGTTTCCATGCAACGGAACAAACTGTGACCGTGGTCCCGGGCAAGTACGGGACCCACTGTAAACATAGTTCGTTGATACCCCCGCTGTTTCCAATAACAACCTCGACTTTCTTATATATGGATGTATGTGAGTTGGGATATATACCGGGTATATACCGAGACACATACCTAGATATATGGGTTAGACGAGTAATAATAATAAGATACCTGTTATGCCTATTATGTCATAATCCTTGTTATGATTCCTGTATTCTTGTTAGACTTGATACATGATGATTCTAGTTCCTGCTTTACCTCTTACATGTTTCTATCATAACCGCTTTGTTATTATTCCTTCGACGTGCTAGTCTTGTAAAAACTGTAACTTGAGTTTATATACTATCTTTCCATCTTTATTTCGTTATACTTCCATTACCTGTTGGTTCATGTTTCTTATACTATTCCCTCTTACTTATTCATGTCTCTTAGCCATTTGGCTGTAGCCTGTTCATTGTTGGGAGGTCCTGACTCCCTTGGATTCGTATGTTCAGATTTTGAAGCTCGGATTGCAGTGGAGCTGTCCACGGTAGATCAAGTTTTTCCTTGTAAGCTGGCAGCCTAGCTCCAGTTCCTTGTGCCAGACTCTCCTTTTGACTCACGAGACCTTCATCCTACTCGTGAGCATTTTGTTGTTCATCTTGTATATTTTACTTTTGGACTTGTTGTGATAAAGGACACATGTAGTGTGTAGTTGTTTATCATACTGTGATAGCTTTGTATATGTACTTTTATGTTGGCATATGTATGTATACCACGCTTTGTGTTGTACTCTGATCCTTGCTTGTACTTTTATGCTTAGCGTATATACGTGGGGGCATTTTCTGACCTACGTATATACGTCGCAGTGACGTCCCCGTATCCGTGGAATCGGGGCGTTACAATAACAACACGAATAAAGATAGGCAACAACTGATCAATAATAAGCAAGCAACTGATGTCTCAATAGGTAACCTATCATATGTCACTAGGCTGGTATCCAAGTCTGGTCAGGGCTATAGTTATATGTTTATCACAGTAATATAAATGTACAGTCAGGTGATATAGTCAGTCACAATACATTAATAGTTTATTTTCATTTATTATGTCAGCGAACACCAATTGCCACCTGTAATAGACGCATCCCATACTACGCCTACTACACGTGTCAACCAGAGTCCTAAGTTATTGAAACTGATTGGTTGGAGACGTTATCCATGTTTTAGGTGGGTCCCGTACATACCGGGACCACGGCCTCAGTTTCCTGGCGCTGAACCAGGCCGTACCGCTAGGTACTCAGTAACAGTAATAGTAACAATAATCTCACTGTGAAAACAGTGGAACAGTAACAATACAGATAGGATGCCAGTCATCCCCCAGGAACCCTGCAGTGGAACCCTCAGTCGGCTGCGCAACCTGTATCCTAGGTCCACCCAAAATACAGACGTTGTCTCCTCCATCAATTTCCCCAATCCCAGTGTAAGTTGTCCATTTATATTATTATTTATTCAATTCAGTTAAACCAGTCAATGACAATATTATCCAGAGTACTAGGACGATACGGTGACAGTAACAATAACAGTACAGTAACAGTCAATCAGTGATCGTATACACGGTAAACAATATCAGTAACAATGAACAGTAACGGTAACCGTGTATACGATGAACAATAGGACTGTACCGTGGTTACGGCCAAATAATCATTTCCCAGTAACTTCAATAACATGGATAAAATAACAGTAACAGTCTAGCTACTGCTCAATAAACAGTCTCAACTAAAGCTGACCATAATCTCATCCATTCATACTAAAGAGATATCAGTAACTAATCCATCAACTTATAGTCCCAATACAATCCTCATGAGTCATTAAGTATTAGTCCGTATCAGTGTAATCCAAAACGGTAACTACTATATCAATGAATCTGTAATTAGTCCTCTCCTCAATACCAATATGTCCTAATCCTATAACCCTCAATAACTGAGATCAAATAATAACTATTATCAAACTCCAAGATGTAGATCACCATCATAATAAGTCATCTCTGTTAACTGAAATAATCAATAACCAATCATGAAGTATATGGTATGTCCTCGAGATCAACAAGTCAATACATATTGAATTATATCTAAACAGTCAACATCCTCAATAAGTAATCTAGAATATTTACTCTTGATAATCAACATCAACAACATAGCATCTAACAGATCCCAATGCCTGCAACGTCAATCTCACCACAATACAAGACAGGCTCCAATAAAAAGGAATATAGATCCTGGATAACCTCTAACTCAAGATTAATTTAAGTCACAACTCAACTAATCCAGTCATATCTGATATGTCCTCAATACTCAACTAATAAAGTCAGGTCTAATTACTGATCATCATACAATGTAAATAGCATAAGTCCCAGATCAATCCAAAGTCATCCTATCTAACTTACATTCCCAACAGTTACATGATCGTCAAGTATCAATATACATCAATAAATTTGATATAATAATTGTCATTCCAACATATATCAATATCAGCACTAATCCTCTCACTCTAACATACAACTCTAAATCTCAAATCCTCAAGAGTTCACATTTTTATTAATGTCGAACATCAGACCCCGACACTTGGCAACATATCCGATACATGCATATAAGACCCATCAATGACAAGTCAATCCAACTAATATCCATCCTCGAAATCATACTCACTCATCTATAGTCAATACATGATTTAATGGTAAGTCTCCATTAAATAAAGAAACTATACACAGCAGCTAGACATGCATTAGTCGACTAACAAGTTGACTAAGTCGACTAACAGGGTAAGTCGACTAATCAAGCTACAACCTAATACTGAAATGCACCATAACACGTATCCCCATTCTATCAAATGCACCCATACTCCTCTCATGATATTATAATCCTCTGTAATTCATTATCCGATCCAACATATACATATCCAATAAATCAAATAATGTTAAAAGTGAGAAAAGGGAAAATCTACTTCTTCATGACAACATTGTATCCACATATATTAAACGTAAATGATATATCAAATCTATCATTACCATTCCCAAGTCAAATCTTCTTCCCATATAGTTCACTAGCAGGCCCCAACATATAAGATCCTATATATCAATGAAGCGACATTCTTATTTAATCAATCCTCATATGAACGAGACTATCGTATTCTTAACCTAAAATACTTAGACAACACGATAACAGTGACGATAACTAAATAACATGCATCAGTATAATGGTATCATGACGTCACAACGGTAATAATTATAAACAGCAATAATTGAATAGGAGAATAATCAATCATAATTGAAAATCAATTAAAACACTCACCTTGGGGAATCTGGTCGTTGCCGGGCGAGTCGCCATTACGGTCGCTGTGGTGCGGCTCTTCGCTGTTGAACTGCATAGGAAGGTAGTCAGGGTACTGGGGAAGGCCTGGCTGCAAGCTGGTGATCTCGCGCTCGCCGGAAGGGCCTGGAATTGCCGCTCGCCTGAATTGCGCACGCCAATGCAACACACCCATCTATACTAATAAATAGAAACACATGTATATAAATCATGTATACATATACATGATTATACATAAACACATGTATGCATCCAAATTAATAAATATACCTATACGTTATTTAATTTAATGCATACATATCCAATTTAATTAAGTCCCATTTATTAATCACTAAATATACACATAAATGATTAAAGAATAAATTCATGCATAAATATATACCATGCATAAATATCCAAATTAATAATTACCTATTATTAATTATAAATATCTATACATTAATTAAATTCCACCCATACATGTAAAAAGACATTCACAATATAATATATGAAAAAGGAAATAAATAGAAAGGGGGAAAATTACTCACACAACCGAGTGATTTGCGGCACGCCAACGGAGGCGTACGGGGCCGCGGAGGGTGTCGTTGGATAGAGCAATTCGCCGTGAAGGGCGTGGGGTGCGCTCGCGCTCGACGACGGTGATCGACGGCGTCCCGCGGAGAGCCCGAAAGTGGTTCGGAGTAGGATTTCACCGCACATGAAATAAACACATATATGAATTAATAAACTTACATAATTAATCTACAACACCCAAACACACATGAAATTATACAATGGAGAGAGATGTGAAAGGGGCTCACGGCTGACTTGGTTTTCAATTGGAAGCACTGCACAATCAGCAAGCCAATGGGAAAGCTCGGCAAGATGGCTTCAAAAGCAAATAAAACAATCAACAGTAGATTCAGAAGTAATTGAGAAGCTAAAGCACTAATTCAAACATGGATTATGATCTGTAAATAACCCCAAATCTAATGTGAAAAATAACCAAACAGATGTAATTTAAGAGTGTGCAAAATATTAAGAGAGAGAGAGGAGCGAGACTCACGTCCAATGGGGGGAGGGGCGCCTGCCAATGTAAGGGCTTGCCTAATGGAGATGTTGCGGCAACAAGGAGGAGGATGGGGACGCTGCTGGTCTGAGGTGGGCTTGCGCAGCCTGGGGAGGGCGCTGGTGGCGAGATGGGGGTTCGGCCTGGGAGAGTGCAGAGGGGGGGATCTAGCTGGATCTGGGCGCTGTGCGTGCCCGGGAGAGGTTGGGGCGGCCAGGAGATGTGATGGCCGGCTGGATCACGGGGGGGTGGCCGGCCTGCTGTTGCTGCCGCATATGGAGAGAGGAATAAGGGAAGTGCGGCTGCTGGATTGGGAGGAGGGATTGGATTAGGAGTGAGATTAGGTTAGGGTTTAGGTTAGGATTATATATAGGATGGGTTAGTTAATGGGTTTGGGTTGATGGATGGGATCCAAATTGAAAAAAGGGTATTGGGTATATGGTTTAGGCCTGGGCTGTTTGCTGGGCTTAACAAACAAAAGAAAAAGATGAGAAAGGAATGATGAAAATGACCTGATGGGTTAGGCTCCTATGGGCTTTATTCGGATCAAGACAATAATAAAAATGATAGAGATCCAAAGTATGACTTGGTAGGATGGCTAATAGGCTTGGGAAAAAATGAAAAGGAAAAATAGGAATAGCACCAATAGCATATTAATATTAATTATAATAACAATAACAATAATAATGATAGTGATAATAATAATAATACACTAACAATGATAATAACCAAGGACTACATATTAATACAGACTTAAAATAATTTTCATATTTAATATATTAATAATCATGAGAAGAAGTATTAAATTAAGTTAATAAAATAATTAGTAAATCAAAAAAAATACTTTAGAAAAATGGAAATACAGTATTATCAAGTAGGGGTTATTACAAATCCTATATAAAGGGGTCATTAGGGTAGAGGTTTTCACAACAACAAGCATTGACAAAATATTCAAAGTTTTCAAAGGCTTTCAAAAGAGTTTGGTCATTGGTTTTTGTACTGAAGAATCTCTCATTCCTGAAGTTTTAGTTTCTAAACTCTCTCAAGTTATTTTTCTTTTTTCACTTACAATATTTGAGCTTCAATTCTAACCATTGTTCTACAGGATTCTTGTAAGAAAAAGAGGCTTTTGTAAAAGAGAGTTTGTGGTCTTTTGATCACCAAGAAATACTTGTATTCGAGATTGTGGAGTTGGGTACTCCGGTGTGATTGTAACTCTTTGTGAAGTTATAGTTGTTAGAAATCCTTCTGGGGAAGGCGGGGACGAAGAGCTGGGTGCTCGAACATCGGAAAAATTCTCGGTGTTTGTGTTTGGTTTACTTGCTCTTATCTCTTGCATTATATTCTTGCTTCAATTATTTGCTTTAATTACTTGCTACAATTACTTGCTCTATATATACTCATTGCTTTATTCACTTGTTGCATATTCATATTGTCAATCAAATACTCATACAACAAGATTGCATTGCGTACCTCTAACTCTTATCAAGAGGAATCACGAGGAAGGAGTTCAGAGCCCTTCACGGGGTATTCAGCTTCTAGTCTTATTTTGGGTTGATTGTTACATCATAAATTTTTAATTGTGCATTGATTAGCATTATCACCTATTCACCCCCCTCTAGGTGATTTCAGATTTCAGGTAATGGAGGATCCGTTTTACAGCGCTCCAGTGCTCATCGGTTGGAGCTTGCATGAACTGAGCGACCTTGTTCACCGAGAAGGCAATATCGGGTCTGGTAAAGCTTAAGTATTGTAGAGCCCCAACAGTACTTCGATAGACAAAGGGGTCAGAGAGAGACTTGCCAACAATCTTGGATAGCTTACAGGAAGTGGCCATAGGCGAGCTAACAGGCTTGACACCATCCATCTTGAGTCGGAGAAGCAAGTCACGGATGTACTTCTGTTGAGAGAGAAATAGACCTGAGGGTGTACGATGACACTCCACGCCCAAGAAATAGTGCAGTGAACCGAGGTCTTTTAATGAGAACTCCCCGGCCTAATTCTTGAATAAGACGAGTGACAGCTCGTGAGTCATTACCTGTGATGATGATGTCGTCTACATAGATAAGAACCAGAAGAAGATCTGTCCCGACCTGTCGGAGGAAGAGAGACGTATCGGACTTGGAGCCCACAAAACCCAATGTGACTAGATAACTGCTGAGGCGAGAAAACCAGGCCCGTGGAGCCTGTTTGAGGCCATATATACTGCGGTGAAGCTTGCATACAAGATTGGGATGAGCAGGATTGATGAACCCCGAAGGTTGTTCCATGTAGACCATCTCAATAAGAAAACCCTGAAAAATGCATTATTCACATCCAACTGTCGAATAGACCATCCTTTGGAGACGACCAGACTGCACACGGTACGAACAGTGGTCGGTTTGATGACCGGACTGAATATCTCACCAAGTCTAATCCTGGTTGTTGATGAAAACCCTTGGCCACCAGGCGGGCCTTATACCTATCAACAGAACCATCAGATTTATGTTTTAACTTGAAAACCCATTTACAACCAACCAGATTCATGGTAGGGTGGTATGGCACAAGGGACCAGGTTTTATTCATCTCAGTGTCCATTGCCTGGCGCCACTTGGGATCTTTAGAAGCTTGCGTGAAACATGTGGGTTCGATAGGAGTGGTGGCCAAGTCAGTCATGAGATAGGTAGGCATGGGATACCGGGTGGCTAGCCAGACTTTTGGTGTTCTGGTGTTATCCTGTGTTCTGGTGACCATATGATGAGTGCTTCTCACAAGTAGCTATAGGTTATGCTTCTTCACTTGTGAACTTTACCCCAAATTTCCTTTTTCAAAATCACCAAATTGGACTTCTTGGCTCGGTGCTTCCCCTTCTTCGCCACCACTACATGTGAACATGCCTCTCCTTCTCCGGCCATCCTCTTTTTCTCTTTATTTTCTTTCAATTTTGTATGTTCAACTTAGGGAATGAATTTAACCCAGACTACTTTGGTCTTCTGGATCGATCTCCTTCTCTTTCCCCTAACTCCCTCGATGAGCTATCATGGGAAGGTGGTGTAAGTATGTTCGGTGAGCCTAAAGGGGAGTCTATTCTTAGGGCTGAAGAGGAGTCTTCCGTTCGAAATCTCTTACGGCCAACTCTTGCCCTCTAATTCGTGAGTGAGTTGATCTCAGAAGAGGTCAAAACCTTGTCTCACCATTTCTTATTTTCCTCGAAGTACCCCGTCGTTATGATGAGGGCTCTCCAAAAGATCTGTGAGCCTGTGGGGCCTCAGATCGAGGTTTATGACAAGGCGATGGAAATGGGATTACGTTTTCGTCTTTCCTCTTTCTTGGTGACAGTTTTGAACCTGGGGCATTTTCTTATACTGGATCTACCCCAATTTAATCAGGTTCATCATGTCTTTCATCTTCTTGTATGTCTCGAGGCAAGTCCCCTTCTCTCCTTTTTAATTATCTCTTCAACATCAAGAACTCCCCTGATGACACTTGGCTGAAGATATCAGCTCATCAGAAGAGAGAGTTGATTTTAGGCCTTCCCTCCTTGAATAAAGGGTGGAATGGTAAATATTTCTTTGTGGGCTACCCCGAGCCCTTTCCCGTTCGAACAACCTGGCAAACTGTGCATGTAATATTCTCATTTTATAACACCCAAATTGATAATTAAAATGGTAAATAATAAATTTAAAAAAATATTACTTAAATTGTTAAAGCCATAGCATGAACCCAAGTCCATCTATATCAAATTATAATGACCAAACCATGTTGCCACAATGACATGTGATTATAAGTGTGAGCCAATTTATTTGAACTAAATTTAGAGTCAATTTCAAATTTCAATTCTCAACTAAAAGATCTTATAAGATCCTCATTAATCTTCTAAAAAATATAATCTATTAGTTGTAACCTACAGACTAAAAATTTAAATTTTAAATCATAATCTAATAAATTAAACCCTATCTCATTGTTTCATCATACCTAAAGAAAGAAAAAATAAAAGAAGAAAGAAAACCCAAAAATCCTTTCACATAAATCTCTTTTTCTTCTCACCTCTCTCATTTCTCTTCTTAAACCAAATCTAGGCAAGGTGCAAGCTTGCTGGTAATTTAGACTGAAGAAAAGCGATTCAGGTGAGTGTATTTTAATTTATATGATTTTTTTTCATTCGGGCATTTCACTGAACACCTTGAGCATGTTATATTGTTTCACATATTTCATTACCAAAATTTCACTCTAAAAACTGAATAAAAATATGTAGGGATACACAAGAAGTGCCACCAAATTCTCATTATTTTTATTTGATTTTTACAATTTTTTTATCATAAAAAATCTAAATTCAATGGAAATGAGAAAAAGTTAATGTTGCAGTACACTAGCACCCAGACCAGTACTGTAGTAGACTCAGACCCCGACCCAGACCACACTGCAGCAGACCAGGCCTATTATTATAGCAAATAGACCTATTAAGGATTTTAATTGATTTTAGGCTTATATAAATTCAGAAAAATTAGAAATAAACATAGAAAATTTTAGAAAAATTGTGTAAAATCACAAATTAATTCTTAAACACTGTAAAATTATTTTTGAAGTCATATTACTTCAGATAACTTAAAATAAATTTTTTTATAATAATTATCTAAATCAAACTAAATTAATTCTAGAATTTCGAACTTGACTATGTAACTCAATACCGGTTCAATGAAATCTGGGGGAGTAAGCCTTTTTAACAAATTATATTTTTCATGATCAATTATTACTTAAGCATGTTAATTATAGTTCGCACACGTGCTCACACACACGCACACACAAATTAAACAACAATGTGAGCATTTTCTTTATCCATTTAAATTAGTGAGTGTTCTTTATTTACCTTGTTGAGTATTTCAGTGTTATTTCATGCTAGTTTTTTTCTAATCTCACTTTTAATAAATTGCGTAACATTGTGGTGGATTAAATTTATGTGTGACTTATTTAGTTAAAGTTTAGTTCTTTAAATTACCTATTTAAATTTCTAGCATGTAAATAAAATTAGAAAGTTGTAAATTTTTATAATTTAAATACTTGAATAAGTGATTGATTAGTTTGCCCTGGATTATTCTGTTCATGACAGTATATCAGTACTCATCCTGAACATCATGATATCACATAGAAAAACTTGACTGATTATACATGACATCTAGTTGATAACTATATTGTCCATGTTAACATAGTCATAGAAAAATATTGTTATACGATAACAACATTGTCCTGCTTATCCTGTCCTTTGACATCATGTATCCTGACTACATTGTTGATGTTATTACCGTGACTATCATCGACTTATCCCAGTAATGTAGGTAATATGTACTTAAATTAATCTTGATAAAATAATAACATGACATTAAATAACTTATATCAGGATTGAAGAAATTGATGGAGGAGACAACGTCTGTATTTTGAGTGGACCTAGGATATAGGTTGTACGACCGAAAGAGGGTTCCACTGTAGGGTTCCCGTGGGGTGACTGACACCCGTCCTATTTTGTTCTTGTTATACATGTTGTTACATGTCTTGTTATACATGTTACCTGACTAACTTGCGGTAGGCCTGGTTCAGAGCCAGGAGTCTAGGCCATGGTCCTGGGTATGTATGGGACCCACTTAAAACACAGTCAATATCTCTAACCAATCAGTTTCAACAACTTAGAACCCCGATTGACGTGTGTAGTAGGCAAAGTATGGGATGCGTCTATCACAAGTGACAATTTGTGTTTGCTGACATAATTAATAACAAATTGAATTCTTACATTGACATTATAAACTGAACTTGATATATACATGTTATGATAGACACCTGACTGCACTCATGACTGATCTGCAAAAAGCAAGTACAAAAATAAGTACAGGAGTGTGGATCGATGTTACTACTTTTACGGTTCTTTTGTAGTAGCAAAGTGGCTATACCAGTCGTATCCATAAGGAAGGAGAGCGATGAAAACTTGATGCGACTTTTTTGTTCAAGAAAAGAGAAAGTTCTTTGATCAAATAAAGAATTAAAAAATGAAAAAAAGTTGCTTTCAAAAATTGTTTTAGAATGATTTGGTGGTTTGTAAAATTGGGTTTTCTTAATAGTAAAAACGCATGGCTAACTTTCTACTAAGTGCTCTCACTAATCTCTAACTTCTTGAAGATGTAGCCTCATAATGGATCATAGGCAAGCAAACCCTTATGCATATGAACTATTCACATTGGAAATCGAATGAAAGTTCTTCCTTTAACTTAGCTTAATACGACAAAAACTTGAACATTCCCTTATCAATATCTGATAGAATGCGAGAATAAGGGAAAACACAAGTGTACTAATGGTATCACCAAGTTAAAAGGAATATCTCTACTTACAAAGACAAGCAAAGTTTACAATCTATAGATCATCAAAAACCCGTTAAGTATGAAATATAAGAGAGCTATTACTTGTAGGTAAGTTAGAGTTAAAACCCTCGTCTTAAGATGACATATCTCTCGTTTGCACAAGAGTTGTTTGACACTATTGACTCATTTGAGTTATCAATCAAGTTGTTAGAGATTAGTGGGTTAGTAGTTAGTTAGCCATGCAATGAAAGAGTTAGTTAGACATGCTTAAGAAAGAAACAACAACAGAGAAGAGGTAAAGAGAGGGAGTATTACACTAAAATAAGAAAGCAAAAGCAAATGAAAAATACAATTAAATGGAAAGAAGAAAGAGAATTATTACTTGTATTAGATTGCCACCTTCAAATACAACTTTTACACACTCTCTCTTTCACTCTAATGGCTAAACTAAAACTAGAAGAAGAAGGAAACAACAACAACTACAACTCCTAAAACAAGATAACAACTACTTGCTAAAGCTCTAGATATCTCCTCTGTGCAAACCCAAAGGGGGTATTTATAGGCACTAGGGGAAAGGGGGACAACCCCTGGCCCAAAGCACGGGCGCGGCCGCGCCCGTACGGCCGCAAAAACGCGGCCTTGCCAGGGCGACGCGCGCTCGGCCGCCTGTTGCATCTGGTCATGTCTGTCCCCTGTCAGTAAGATCTGCTGGAATCTGCATTTGATGCCATGGGCTGACAAAATCTCCTCCCTAAGGTCAATGGCTACTTGGTAAGCCTTTAATCACCCCTTAAATGGTCACTTAGGGTCTTCTTCTTCATTTGCACACCATGGACCTAGGATCAAGTAAGAAATGCTTTATTAGCAGAATTTAAAACAAAATAAATATGCAGATGTGATAAAAATTATGCAATATTAGAGACTAATCAATGACCTGACATATGATATTAGACAGATTAATCTCATTATTCTTCAAGTTACGTATTGTATGTCATTGTAATACTTGGGATATATTGGTTGACGATGAATCGTACTATCTCCTTGTTACCGTATTATCCATTTTATTTTCCTTATCCAGTACACCTTTATGATAGTATCATAGTATGATCACACGATGTATGCATGTGCACTATTCCCTCATTTTTACACACTTAATGGGAGTTCTCACTATCTGGATTTGCACATCCAGGTCTTTATTTGTTATATTCTGATGATCAGGTGTCTAAAGCAATCATATGTACCCGAGGAGCCGGAGTTCCATTTTCTTGATCACCCAGATTCTTTGGTACAGTTCATGTCTCCCTTTTTATTCTGTTGACTTCCTTTGATTCTCTATAACTTGGACTCCATATTTATTCGATTAATTTATTCATAGAATAATATTATCATATGTAAGATTTATATGTTATATTGCAGTGGTTACTGTGCTTATTATAGTTGATTTATATAGCTTGTTCAGGTCATTTTAGGCTTAGTGTGTATACATAGGGTATTTTCCTCGCGTATATGCGTCGCCGACTCTTGTCGAATCTCCGCTCCAGCGTATTTTGGGAAGCGAGGTGTGATAGGGTTTTTCTTTGTATCAAAGCAGGTTTACTCAAAGAAGACTTAGTTCTTACCGGTGACCTGAGATAAGTTATATTTACACTGCATTATACATATATGATTAACACAATGATACTGCGTCCACTTGAAAATCGATATCTTTCCTTTGAAAATTCATCTCTTCGACCTTTGATGTTCCTGATTTCAACTCTCCGTCTAGAGTGATTTAGACTTCTTTCTTGATTTTTATATTCTTCTCGATTCATTTTATCCTATTTTATCTCTTGGAATCGGCCGTTATATCTGAACCGACGATAGAGATCAGAGCGCGCAGGCTCTGTCCAAACTTTTTTGGTTCACCCCAATATTACCCATTTGTCTGACTATTGCTAAGCAGTTTTTTGATATCAAACGGACCTCCTCAGATGGTAATCCTAATGTGACCGATTTTGCAATCAACTTCGCTACAGCGCTTGTAGCTCTAGCTAATTGTCCACCCTTTCCAAGTGTGATAAGCGACGTGGGAGCAAGAAGACATCATTCATGATGGATCATTCTTCTTTTGAGTCTCATCTTATTGTGTCCATTCTTGATCATGTTTATTCATTAAATTAAAAAATATTACTTAAATTGTTAAAGCTATGGCCCGAACACGAATCCATCTATATCAAATTCTAATGCCTAAACCATGATGCCACATTGGCAAGTGATTATAAGGGTGAGTCAATTTATTTGAACTAAATTTAAAGTCAATTTTAAATTTCAATTCTCAACTAAAAGATCTTATAAGATCCTCATTGATCTTCTAAAAAATATAATCTATTAGTTGTAACCTACAATTAAAAATTTAGAATTTAAATCCTAATCTAATAAATTAAACCCTATCTCATTGTTTCATCATCCCTAAAGAAAGAAAAAAAATAAAAGAAGAAAGAAAACCCAAAAATTCTTTCACATAAATCTCTCTTTCCTCTTACCTCTCTCATTTCTCTTCTTAAACCCAATCTAGGTGAGGCGTAGGCTTGCTGGACGTGAGGAGGAACAATTCAGACTGAAGGGAAGCGATTGAGATGAGTGTATTTTAATTTACATGATTTTTTTCATTCGGGCATTTCACCAAACTCCTTGAGCATGTTATATTGGTTTACATATTTCATTACAAAACTCCACTCTAAAAATAGAATAAATATATGTAGGGATAGCCAAGAAGTGCCTCCTAATTATCATTATTTTTATTTAATTTTTATATTTTTATCATCAAAAAAAAGAAAAATAAATTCAATGAAAATAAAATAAAGTTATTATAGCACCTAGACCTATACTGTAGCAGACCCAGACCCAAACCCAGATCGTACTGTAGCAGACAAGACCCATTACTGTGGCAAACCGACTCATTAAAGATTTTAATTGATTTTAGGCTTATATAAATTTAGAAAAATTAGAAATAAACACAAAAAAATTTAGAAAAATTGTGTAAAATCACAAATTAATTATTAAACACTATAAAATTATTTTTGAAGCTATATTACTTTAGATAACTTAAAATAAATTTTTTTATAATAATTATATAAATGAAACTAAATTAATTCTAGATTTTCGAACTTGACTATGTAACTCAATACCGGTTCAATGAAAATCTGAGGAAGTAAGGCTTTTTAATAAATTATATTTTTCATGATCAATTATTACTCAAGCATGTTAATTATATATATATATATATATATATATACATATATATATATATATACATATATATATATATATATATACATATATATATATATATATATATATATATATATATATATATAGTGAGTTGATCCTCTAAGAACCGTTCTCACTGACTTCTGTGAGAACTTTTATGTGAGCCGTCAGATCTGATAGAAATCAGGTTTTATTTGATTTGATCTATCAGATCTAACGACCCGCATGAAAGTTCTCACAGAAATCCGTGAGAACCGTTCTTAGGGGATCAGCTCCCTATATATATATATATAGAGAGAGAGAGAGAGAGATGTATATCAGCCTGCGGCTGAGAGAACTCTCTCAGCCTGCGGTGACGTGGCTCAATTTTGTCACCCCACTAACTTGCGGCCCGCTTATAGGAAGAAGTTAAATTACTAAATACCCCTTATGAAAAGCTACTCTTTCGGTAACTTTCGTTATTGTTTATTATTATTTGCCTACAAGGTAATTTTTGGACCGCTCGTTGTCAGATTTAGGTTATTATTTATTATTATTTTTCTCCCTTTTTTTGCTGCTCTTTATAGGATTTAGGTTATTATTTATAAATTATTTACAGTGCAAATGTAAATAATGAACGACATTGCGACCAAGGTCGCATAAGTCTATAGTGCAAACATAGACATCTGCGACCATGGTCTACACTGCGACCAAGGTCGCAATCATCTACAGTGGAAACATAAACAACTGCGACCAGGGTCAATAATGCGACCAAGGTCGCATAAGTATACAGTACAAACATAAACAACTGCGACCAGGGTCGACATTGCGACCATGGTCGCATAAGTATACAGTGCAAACATAAACAACTGCGACCCGGGTCGACATTGCGACCAAGGTCGCATAAGACTACAGTGCAAACATAATCAACTGCGACCTGAAAATTAAAAAAATGACGTTAAATACACTGCGACCATGGTCGCAGGACACTACAACGCATATTGAGACAACTGCGACCCATGTCGCAGTATGTAATAAAAAAATGACCTTTCATATATTGCGACCAACGTCGCATTCGTATAAAATAAAAGACCAAAAAAAAATTAAAACTCTACGATCTAAGTCGAACAGATTTGCAACTATAATTTTAACTACTGCGAACGAGTTCGACAAATAGTGTATGAAAAAAAATTGGCTTAAAAAAATATTAGCAAGGTCGCATACATATACATCGCTTTTTCAAAAAATACTGCGACCATGGTAAAAATAAAAGGAAATGTTTTTATATTAGGTAAAAAGTTGTGAGTGAGGGTATTTTTGAAAAATACAATGTTGAGGTGACTGACATTAAATTAGGCGGGATTGTTCAGGTTTTTGTCCGCCAAAATTTATGACAGATTTGTGGATCTGATGTTGCCACGTTCCGTCAGCTGAGAGAGTTCTCTCAGCCGCAGGCTGAGGTACAGTAACCCCATATATATATATATATATATATATATATATATATATATATATATATATATATATATATATATATAACAAAAACAAATTAAACAACAATGTGAGCATTTTCTTTATCCATTTAAATTACTGAGTGTTCTTTGTTTACCTTGTTGAGTATTCCAGTGTTATTTCATGTTAGTTTTTTTCTTAATCTCACTTTTAATAAATTGTGTACCATTGTGGTGGATTAAATTATTGAGTGACTTATTTAGTTAAAGTTCAGTTCTTTAAATTACCTATTTAAATTCCTAGCATGTAAATAAATTAGAAAGTTATAAATTTTCATGATTTAAATACTTGAATAAGTGATTGATTAGTTTGCCCTGGATTATTCTGTTCATGACAATATATCAGTACTCATCCTGAACAACATGATATCACATAGAAAAACTTGACTGATTATACATGACATCTACTTGATAACTATACGGTCATTGAAAAATATTGTTATACGATTGTTGACACTTAAAAAAGACAAGATTCTCATTGGTCCGAACGATGTCTAAACTTGTTGACATTTACAAAAGACAAGGGACAGACGAGCTGAAGACCAGTTTTTCACCCAACTCCAAGGGACGAGGAAGCGGTTTGGACTCCACTGATCCAGCAAGCAGAACAGTGAACCCGGATTGTTTCTAAACAGACCTCAGCAGGTCTAAAATGCTAGCATTTAGCATTACATTAGCCCAAAGAGATAGCCTCGTTTGAGAGGCTAACATCATCCAGAGCATCGCCAGGAAGCTAACTGACAGCTTCGCCGAAAAGCCTCTTTTCGGACTTCGCCAGGAATTGCCTCTAGCTCCGCTATGAGCTTCAAAGCGGGCAGCTCCGCCATCAGCCTGCTATGGTCAACCTTTGACCAATCAAATCTCCTGATGAGATCAGATCCAAGCAAATCAAATCCAATCGGGATTCAAATATGGCAGGTGATTGCCACAATCTCTTGACTCTCTTGAAACGAGTAAGAGGATCAGGGAAAATCCTTCAACGATATGGAAAGGATCATAACAAATCGGAAAGATCAACCGACTTGCCATTTTCTAGCTCCGCGGAAGCTATTATAGCCTCGCAGCAAGGCTACTTTCCAAATTCAAACAGATTCGGTTCAATCTGTTTCTATATCTTCAAAGGGGACGATTATACCCTTACTTTCCCTATAAATAGCCCATCAGGGGCACAAGGGAGAGGGATCGCATCGCATCGCATCAGATCGAGGAGGATCATCAATTGATCATCGGCGAGATTGGCGTCTTCTCAAAGATCGGACTTCTTCATCAACGCACCGTGCAATCTCTAATTCAGAGACCTTTCAAGAGAAATACTTCTCTTCTCAGGGTGGCGATACCCTAACAACCTCTTTTCCTCAAGGAATCTCCGGAACCAGGCGAGAAGGAATTCCTCACAGAAGTGGTTTTGAGAAGTAGTCAGAGGGTTCTACCAATCCTCTATTCTCTGATTCCCGGAACCAGGCGAGAAGGGAATCTCATCGCTCGCATCGTCAAAGGGACAAAGTGGTCGCGCGCTGACCAGACTCCTATCGGCACATTTTCCCAGAATCTCTGAGGAGATCTACTTGTAATCTTTTTAAGAATACTTGTAATTTAGCTCCTCAAACTTTTTTATTTGTAAGTTTTCCCCCTTTGCAAACATAATGGAAAACAAGATGGCGACTCCGCTGGGGACTGTATTCTCCTCTGCTGAGAATCAAGTGTCGCAATGCGACGAACAGACCTTCGGGTCTATCTCTGAATTCAGAAAAGCCGGTGCAGCCAGATCTTCTCTGGCTAAATCTTCAAGCAAAGTCTCTGCGGAGACGGAAAAGGTTCTCTGCAAACCTGCCGCAGTTCTCTGGCGCAACAAGGAAACATGCCCGTGGCCCAGATCCTGCACTTTTGAGAACCTTGTTATCCAGATCGATCAAGGAAGATTTGAAGAAGTCCTCTCTGGGGGTGGCCTGATGCTTCGAGCACGGAAGCACCGGAAGGTCTTCATGACCAAGGTTTCAAATCAGAAACCAGAGGCAGAATTTTGCCAACACCCCGCAGCCCCGCTTGTGGCTATTCAGGTTCCTTGCGAACCTATGCATCCTCTGCCAAAACGGATATGGAGGCCTAAACAGAGGTCCTCTGCTGAAACTTCAGGCGTAGCCACGCCAAATCCGCGCCTCTCTTATGAAGAAAAAGGCAAGATGCCCGCCTGCGCCAACAATGCTGCCAACCATAAAGTCAAGACGGCGATTATCCCGTCACCTAGAGCAGCAATGCCTACTGCTAGCCCTGTCCTCACAAGCAAGGCTGTTGTACCTCGGCGTACTCATCGGGTTTACAGCCACGAGGCTAAAACCAGAGCACTATACGGTGCTAATCCTTTCCGCAGGAATAAGGGGAACGATGCGTTGTCCCAAATACTAGATTGTTCAGGTCCCTACAGGGCCGACCTGCGAGAATTCTTGGCGGACAAGCGGAGATTGAAGCATTTCCAGGCCACTTCCTCCTGTCTTCGACGATGTGAATGCCAATTGGTGATGGTCCATTCTATGCAGTGTCGGTTACGACCGACCCTCGCCACTGCTCCATATCGGCGATCAGTCTTTGATCGACTGTCTGCGCGCGTCCCGATGAGGCATCCCAAAAGGAGCGGGCCACCGGATCCAGCCTCTGCATCCGTCAACATGACCGGAAGGGGGCGAGAGCTGCGCGGAAGAAGTCAAGCCTCTGACGACACCCCTTTCGGCTCCCCAGATCCAGATTATAGCCCGGGCTTAGGTGAAGTCTTGGTGCGCGAAGAAGGTGTTTTCCGAAGCACCAGATCCAGGGTGGCGATACCCTATAATTATGAGCAGCCTTCCTCCTCGACGGTCCCAACCGTGCCACAACTCAGGCGGTCACCCCAATCATCCGATGGAGAAGATGAAGACAGCGGGTATGCCTCTTCAGCAACAGTCAGTTCGGTGCGAACGGACAAAGCATCGGTCAATATGGCCGAGAACGCCAATGACGACCTTCGTCGGCGTTTGGAAGCTCAGGAGCAGACCTCTAGAACTCAGCAAGAGGCCCTGGACAATATTCAACAGATGCTCGCTCAGCTCCTCAGCAACCGGAATGATGATACCGGGAGTAATCATGACGAGGAGGGACATCTCAGCAATGATCCGCCCAAGACGGAGAGAACTAAGGGAGGCTCTTCCCTGGATGCCGAAGTCCTTAAAGGCCTTCAAGCTCAAATTTCATCCCTGGCTCAGAAGGATGAATTGAAGAAAGTGGGGGTAGTCCGTCCTTACCCACTGGAATGGGATTCGGTGCCATATCCGCCAAAGTTCAAACCACCAACGTTGCATACGTATGATGGTAAGAGCTCGCCCAATCAGCACATCTACTATTTCCGGTCCCAGACCGGTAATGTTCTAAGCAACGACGCCATCATGGCTAGGTTGTTCATCGGCACCTTGAAAGGGGTGGCATTCGACTGGTTCCGAAGCCTTCCTCAGGGCTCTATCAATTCCTGGATCGACCTGGAAACTCGGTTCCTCTCTCGCTTCTATGAGGATGACACCGAAGTGACCATGGACAAGCTCCTTTCCACTGTGCAGAGGAAAGGCGAATCTGTCCGTGAATACATTGAGCGGTTCAGAAATCTATCTCTGATGTGCCCAGCAGGGATGCCTTTACCCATGCTTTTACAAACATGCAGACATAACTTCTCGGATCAAGTAGAAGTTCGCATGGGGGCTGTCAAGGCCCACACTTGGAAGGAACTGGTCGAACAAGCTGAGATAGCCGAAAAATCGGCTAAAAAGTTCGAGTCATCCGCCCCTAGAAGCAAATGGGGCGCGAACAACAAAGGGCGCAGCGATCTCCCGCAGTCTTCCCAAGCTAAAGGGAAGGAAATTATGTCCGTCGAGCTGACCGGGGACATGCAGTCAAAGGCCAAGAAGAGCAGCTTCAACAATCAGGAGCCCAAGTTCCCTCCTAAACAGTACTCCTTCAGAGACGACCAGGTGGTCACGATATTCCATCTGCTCCACAAAGGGAATAAGATGAAGTTGCCAGATGCTCGACGCCCTGATGAGATAGGGCGCATAAACGACCCTAAGTACTGCCTCTACCACAGGATGATCCACCATCCTACTGACAAGTGCTATGTTCTCAAGGATAGAATTCAAGCCTTGGTCGACGCCGGAGTCCTCACACTGAAGACGGAGCAGAAGAAAGTCACTGCCAATATGGTGACTATCGAGTTCGGCACTGCCCAGAAGGTCATGGTTCCCGACGGGACCTATTCAGCCCCGGCGCCACGGCTAGAAGTCAAGCATCCTCCAGCCATGACTCAATACAACAAGGGTCTCGTCCCTTTGACATTGGAGACAGGGGAAGTTATGTGGATACACCCTGACCTCGTCCAAGACGTACAGCGGACGTCGAAGGACTCCAGCAAAAAGGGCAAGTCCTGCAATGTCATCTCTGTCCTGCCAGATGATGGTAATCTTACTTCGGCTTCCCTCAGCGATTCAGAAGAAGAGAAGCATGCCTGTACAGCGCAGGCAGATGCGCCTCAACAGATGGGCACCCGGTCTGGAAAGTCATACCTAAGGCGGTATGACAGAACTACTGACGAGATACAGCAACAAACGGCGTCAGTACCAATGCCGACATCCACTCCAATTCCAGCCAAGGGAAAGGAAAAACCTAAGGAAGTGCGATTCGACCACGTGTTGAAGAAACCGCCAAGCCAAGGGCTAGCCACGCCCTTTCGCTTTGATATATTGGCCCACTTAGCCAATATCCCGGCTCGTATCACAATACACGAGCTTCTTTGTCTCTCTAAAGAGACAAGAGAGGCACTCAGAGATGCGCTAGCCAACTCAGAGTCCTTTCTGACATACATGCCTGAGATTCCTGGTGATGAGATGCGGCTTTCCTGCTCAGAGTGCCATCAGGGTCGTTGAACTCAAGATTGGCTAAATGGGCACTGCTATTGTCCCAATACGACATAACCTTTACCCCTCAAAAGGCGGTTAAAGGTCAAGCCCTTGCAGAGTTCTTGGCTGCGCATCCAGTTCCGGAACATTCAAAACTTCACGAAGACATCCCTGATGAGGTCTTCGAGTCTAATGCAACCTCAGCAGAGGAAGTGTGGCAGATGTTCTTCGACGGAGCATCACGGATGGGCCCCAAAGGAAAGATTATTGCCGGAGTAGGGGTTGTGTTCATCTCCCCACAGGATCATATCCTTCCCAGAGCGTTCTCCTTGACAGAGTCATGCTCTAATAATGTAGCGGAATACAATGCTCTGCTCATTGGTCTCCAACTCGCCCACGGAATGGGGGTACGCTATCTTGAAGCTTATGGCGATTCAAAGCTGATCATTAGCCAGGTAAAAGGTGAATATGAAGTCCGCCATGAGGACTTGGTGCCTTATTATCATACAGCCATCGAATTGGCTAGCTTATTTGAAGGCTTCTACATCGGGCATGTGTCCCGATCCCAAAATACCAAGGCGGATGCTCTCGCTGCATTAGCGACAACGCTAGCCTTACCGGCCGACACCGAGTATCACCTCACAGTCGCAACCCGGCATCTCGTATGCTCCAAGCATATGCTAAAGATTCAAGAGGTCCATAATATCTCCGTGGGTCTTGAGCCGAGGGATTGGCGCTTCCCTCTCATTGACTACGCTCTGCACGGTCTGCTTCCAGACGATCCCAAAGAAGCGGCGTCCATCAGACGAAGGTCGCTCCGTTTCTACTATGATCCCACTTTGAAGACACTCTACCGTCGTTCATATGACGGTGTCCTCCTCCGTTGTCTCTCTCATTCAGAGGCACAGGAAGTGCTTAAAGAAGCACATGATGGCATTTGCGGAGCTCACCAGCCGGGTCCAAAGCTTAAAGACAGGTTGCACAGACTTGGGTACTACTGGCCGACCATGATGGCCGATGCCACCCAATATGCACGAAGGTGTAAGGCGTGCCAGGTCCATGCAGACTTCATACACCAACCTTCGGAGTTGCTCCACCCTACTGTTGCTTCATGGCCATTTGAAGCATGGGGAATCGATGTCGTAGGGCCAATCAGTCCCTCTTCGGCAAGAGGTCACCGGTTTATCCTGGCAATAACCGATTACTTCTCAAAATGGGCAGAGGCCACACCTTTGGCCGAAGTCAAAACCTCCCATCTGGTTAGCTTCATCAAACACCATGTCATCTATCGATTTGGTGTCCCCAGGCGGATCATCCATGACAATGGTCCCCAATTCGTAAGCCAGGGGTTCTATCGGTTCTGCGATAAATACCGAATTCAGAATGTGGCTTCAACCGCCTACAATCTTGCCGCCAACGGCTTGGCAGAGGCATTTAACAAGACAATCATCAAGCTGCTCAAGAAGTTTGTCTCCTCGAACAAGCGAGATTGGGACGAAAAGCTCGGTGAATGCCTTTGGGCCTACCGGACTACGGTTCGGACACCGACAGGCAATACGCCTTTCTCCCTGGTATATGGGTGCGAAGCGGTCATCCCATTGGAAATCCAGGTGCCATCATTACGGGTAGCCTTGACTACTAAGATGACATCAGAAGACAATGATCGCCTGCGTCTTCAAGAGCTCGAAGCCCTAGACGAGAAGCGGCTACAAGCTCAGCAACACATCGAGCTATATCAGGCTCGGATGTCAAAAGCCTTCAATAAAAAGGTCAAGCAGAGAATCTTCCATAAAGGAGACCTGGTCTTAGCCGTCAGACGACCGATGATTATGACGCACAAGACCAAAGGCAAATTTCAGCCTAAATGGGAAGGACCGTTTGTGATAGAGACAGTCTATTCAAACGGAGCATATCGCCTCATGACTGCAGATGGCGACCTCCTCATGATGCCAATCAATGGCAAATTCTTAAAGAAATACTATCCTTAATCAAGGATCTTGCTCTCGATCAAGTTAACATTACACCTCTGATCGAGATCCGCGCGTCCGGAATGCGCACAAAGAGAGCCTCTCTCTTTCTCCAAGCATATCAAACCTGCTGGTAGCTGGGGGTTTGCTTAAAATCCCAAGGGACCTGCTCCCATTTGATTCCCTCTCCAAAATCACCTACCAATTCTCATCCATAGAATGGTAGGATCACATATATATTCCGCTGTTACGTTAACATTTAACCTATGACAGCAGCCCTCTCATTTCTCCTCGTGATAACGAGATCTCCAAAGTCACTTACCAATTCTCATCCATAGAATGGTAGGACCACATATATATCTCGCTGTTACGTTAACATCAAACCTATGACAGTGATTCCCTCGTTTCTCCCCGTGAAAACGAGACTTTTCCCAAACTCCATTGCAATTTTGAGCTTGGTGGCTTCTCAACCAGTTACGTCATTGCGACCTCTGAACTGACAGATAGCCAAGTTTCATCTACCATTGAGCCTAGTGACGTCTAAATTGGTCATGTCATTGCGACCTCTGAACCAGCAGACAGCTAAGTCTCGGTCTCGATACTCGTTGACATTTACAAAAGACGAGTACCTCCTATTGATTGCAGCTTGGTGGCTTCTCAACCAGTTACGTCATTGCGACCTCTGAACTGGCAGATAGCCAAGTTTCATCTACCATTGAGCTTAGTGACGTCTCAATTGGTCATGTCATTGCGACCTCTGAACCAGCAGACAGCCAAGTCTCGATCCCGAGCCCTGTTGACATTTACAAAAGACAGGTCTCGATACTCGTTGACATTTACAAAAGACGAGTATCACCTATTGATTGAAGCTTGGTGGCTTCTCAACCAGTTACGTCATTGCGACCTCTGAACTGGCAGATAGCCAAGTTTCATCTACCATTGAGCTTAGTGACGTCTCAATTGGTCATGTCATTGCGACCTCTGAACCAGCAGACAGCCAAGTCTCGATCCCGAGCCCTGTTGACATTTACAAAAGACAGGTCTCGATACTCGTTGACATTTACAAAAGACGAGTATCACCTATTGATTGAAGCTTGGTGGCTTCTCAACCAGTTACGTCATTGCGACCTCTGAACTGGCAGATAGCCAAGTTTCATCTACCATTGAGCTTAGTGGCGTCTCAAATTGGTTATGTCATTGCGACCTCTGAACCAGCAGACAGCTAAGTCTCGATCCCGAGCCCTGTTGACATTTACAAAAGACAGGTCTCGATACTCGTTGACATTTACAAAAGACGAGTATCACCTATTGATTGAAGCTTGGTGGCTTCTCAACCAGTTACGTCATTGCGACCTCTGAACTGGCAGATAGCCAAGTTTCATCTACCATTGAGCCTAGTGGCGTCTCAAATTGGTCATGTCATTGCGACCCCTGAACCAGCTGACAGCTAAGTCTCAATCTCGATGCTTGCTGACATTTACAAAAGGCAAGTATCTCCCTTCCTTTCAAGCCCCGCAAAGGGCTAACCTCGAGACTGGCAACGTCCCATTCGGTTATGTTACTGCAACCTCTGAACCAACAGACAGTCATGTCTCATTATCTAAACAACAGACGACAAAAGAAAAATTTTCTATTAAATCCAAAAGGATGGGATACATGGAGGAGCCTATAGGCGTACATGATAAGATCGGATCCGATCTCCGAGCGAAGCTAGCCGCGTCCTCCTGTCATCTTCAGCCTGGGCCAGCGCCTGTGATCTTAGCTCTGCCTCATCGAAGTCCACCGCCTGAGCCAGACGAGCCTCGGTCTCCGCCAAAGTCGCCCTCTGTGATGACTTCCGCTCCGCCAGTTCCTCACTTCGAGCCCTGAGCTGCTTAAGCCGCGCAGACTCTTCATGACGCATCTGTGTAGCCTTCGACAAGAGGAGATTTGCCTTTCGGATCATCTCTTCAGCCCTCTTGATCTTATCTTCAGCGTCAAAAAGAGCACTGTCGGAAGCATCAATTGCACTCCCAACCTCTGCTTCCTCTGCCTCCAAGGACCTCAAGTCAGAGGAGATAGCCTCAACAGCCTCTTGGGCAGCGAGCTGAGCCTCGCGCTTCTGGGCGACAAGACGTGCGAGCCGTTCATCAGCCAAAGACGCTGCGTCGGAACGATGGAAATGGCGCCATTCCTCCACGTCCTTCTCAAGGTCATCTACCAGGAGCTCCAGAGCAGTAGCTTGATGGTACCCTCAAAGTCCCGGATACACTCAATGCCACGGGAGAGAACCATCTTCAGCTTCGAAAATGGCACAGGCGAGCCCTTCAAGACTAGACCGATAGTCTGCTCCAAACTATTATAGAAGCTGTCGACCAGATTACCGATAAAGTCATTCTCAGCTTCATCAACCCTTGAGACAACCTCGGAGCAATCTACCAACCTAGTCGACACCACCGCGGAAGAAGAAGCGGGAACATCGACAGCAGCAGGGCAAGCCAAAGGTGACCTCGGCGGAGTCCTCAGCGACACCAGCACGCCAGCCACCGCGGAGGTAGGACTGGCAACCACCTCCTGAGCAGCAGGCTCAACTACCAGCGTCGGGGAGGTAGGGCTCACAATCACCCTCAATGCCGTATTCGGCAAGACAGTCTGCACCCCACTCGTTGATATGACTGGAAGTGGGGGTACCTCCGGGACTGCCGCCTCTTCAACCTCAGGGCCTTCCGCTGATTTGGGCTGATAAAAAGGCAGGTCGCCATACAGCGCGTCTAACACAGCAGCGTCTGCCCCGGTCGAAGCGCTCATATCGCCCTTTGACCCTCCAGGAAAACCCTCCGCCTCTTGCCAAGCTGATGCACCTTGGGGACGAATACCTGCAACAAAACCAAGGTCAAAAAGGGGGACGCAACAAATAGGCGAGGACCAAGAGATCTTAGTCTTACCGAAGGCCGATGTCACCTCGTCAGCCGCATCAGAATCCAAGGGAAGAACTGTTCAGTTCTTACTTCCCTGGTGCAAGTAAAATAGGGAAGTTAAGGGAAACGAGTTCCCTGATAAGGACAGATCATATTCGATCGTCCTAATCACCGAGTATCGACTCCAAAGGATGAAGACCACTCTCTAATCAAATTGGAGAGTCTCTTACCAGCGATTGGTCGCTCAATGAACGGAGGAGGAGGACCCTCCGCTGCAGAAGTCGCTGCTTCCTTTCCCGCTCGTCTCTTGGGCGCCATTGAAGGAATGCAAGAGTGCTCAAAGTACTCTGAAGCAAAGGAGGAAGAAGAAGAGGAAGAGATAGAAAGTTCTCTAAAAATAAAGGGAGATCTTCCCATATTCAGCCCAATCGGGCTTTTATAGGCCAGTCAGCGCCTAAATCAAGGCCTCGAAAAAGGGCACATGCCGCCGTTTCGAATTAATTCGAAACAGTGCCCGAAGCGCCTGAGGCGCTTTTCCCAAAGTGCGACGGTTCAACCCCACTAAAGGGTTAACTCCGCGCAGGAGCAAAGTGCGGGCTTCGCACAAACCTTCAAAGACTTCGCCAGGAGGTCTACCTTAGCCCGCCAAAGAGGCTGCTGTTTGCGGGACATGCCGGTCTCGCGAAGATCATTCGAAGAAAGGACAATGTCCTTAACTCTGCATACAGTTCAGCCCAGCTATGGCCAGACTCTCAGTGAAAGCAAGCAAATCAGATGATCAGACAATGAACTTCATTGATTCAAAAGCAAGGGTACATTGATATTACATCGAAGTTGTGTTTCATACAACACACTCAGTTGCCCAACAAAGATCTTTTGAGGCATACAAGCGGTTTTATCTGCTACCAAGCCAGATCAACGGGACAGGAAAGGCCTTCCTCCTGCACAAGGCCGTAATCCTTCGCACATGAGCAGATGGTGCCGCGAGGACACGGTCATTTTTCTCCACAAAATGGCAGATCTTACCAGGCCATTTTTGTTGAAGCCTGGCAATAAAAGCTTATCGCCGCCAACACGTCAGATCACCTATAATGGGAACTAGTTTTGATGCTAGTGATCTGACGGGTGTGAGGCCCACTCCCATGAAGTGGATCGTCCCCGACGAAGGCCACCAAAGTTGAAAGTCGGCAGCCAGCCTCACCTCAGATCGAATCATCTCGGATAAGAGGCTGCCAACAGCCCCTGGGACGCGCATCCGCTGCCCCGAATTGTTCCTCCTGCTTAAAAGTAAAGCTTCAACCGGGGAAGCATAAGGCAATTTTATGGCTTCTTCCATCAAGTCACCAGACTGGCAAGCATAGCTCGCTGCAAGGCAAATTGAAGCAAGTTAGCAGTTAAGCACAGAAAGAGCTGCAAAAACATTAAGTCAGATTCTTCAGCGGCAAAGCAATCCGACTTCAGCAGAGGACAAGCTCCACCTGCACAGCAACCATGGGCTGGCTCAGCAAACGCCAAGTCCTAGCCTCGCCTATACGGCAAAGTCAGACTGATCTTGTGAAGAACAGTCTCAACCTCGCCAATATGGCAAGACTGGCTCAACTATTGAAGAAGCCAAGTCCCAAGTCCTGCCTGCGCAGCGGACTTAACAAGCAATGGTCTTTCTGATCAAATCAAGATGATGGTTTCGCAGAAAGCCGTGATGAGATCCTTCTCTGCAGCAGCCAATTGCAAGATGAAGAACAAGGGAAGCTAATCTCTGAAGCGAGCTGCCAAAGCTAAATCAAGGGAGATGAGTTCCCTAAAAAGCGGTGAAGTCTTTGAATGATCAAGACTTACTGGTCCTTGGCCGGTTAGACAACCAGGGTGGGCTTTCCCACTAATTCTGAGATCTGAGTATCTCCCACAACCAAGAGAAGGGAAGAAGAAAGGCAAGGCACTTCTCTTCAGAGGACCTCAAGTGTCCTATTTATAGGCCCCATGGCCTGAGCACAACCACCTCAAGCATGGAAGCACGAGCGCACTTAAGGCATTGATTGCGCCTTGATAACAGGGACGGTTCCCATTGGAACCGTACAAGGGAAGAAAACGTCTCCCTCATAAAAGGCACTTATGGCGCCTTGAATAAAGGGAGTATCCTCCCTTGGAAACGTGCAAATCGGAGAACATCTCTCTCGATTGGCGCGAAAGAAGGAATGATCCTCCTCGTAACCGCCCCACGGCAGTTGGCTTTGAAAAAGCAACAGGAGTTCCAAAGCGAACTTATTTCTTGAAAGCCCAGATGCGGAGCTACCCCGACGCGAAGCTATTCGCGAACCAGTGCAAACTCTTTGGCAGATCCATCCCAAAGCAGGATTGAAGGCGAAGCTGAACTCAACCATCATGGCGACGTTCATACTCCACATACCATCACAGCAGTTCAAAGTGTTTCGGAGTCTGGGCTATTGCAGACTTTCGAAAACTTTGAAGGGGGTCTTGTTGACACTTAAAAAAGACAAGATTCTCATTGGTCCGAACGATGTCTAAACTTGTTGACATTTACAAAAGACAAGGGACAGACGAGCTGAAGACCAGTTTTTCACCCAACTCCAAGGGACGAGGAAGCGGTTTGGACTCCACTGATCCAGCAAGCAGAACAGTGAACCCGGATTGTTTCTAAACAGACCTCAGCAGGTCTAAAATGCTAGCATTTAGCATTACATTAGCCCAAAGAGATAGCCTCGTTTGAGAGGCTAACATCATCCAGAGCATCGCCAGGAAGCTAACTGACAGCTTCGCCGAAAAGCCTCTTTTCGGACTTCGCCAGGAATTGCCTCTAGCTCCGCTATGAGCTTCAAAGCGGGCAGCTCCGCCATCAGCCTGCTATGGTCAACCTTTGACCAATCAAATCTCCTGATGAGATCAGATCCAAGCAAATCAAATCCAATCGGGATTCAAATATGGCAGGTGATTGCCACAATCTCTTGACTCTCTTGAAACGAGTAAGAGGATCAGGGAAAATCCTTCAACGATATGGAAAGGATCATAACAAATCGGAAAGATCAACCGACTTGCCATTTTCTAGCTCCGCGGAAGCTATTATAGCCTCGCAGCAAGGCTACTTTCCAGATTCAAACAGATTCGGTTCAATCTGTTTCTATATCTTCAAAGGGGACGATTATACCCTTACTTTCCCTATAAATAGCCCATCAGGGGCACAAGGGAGAGGGATCGCATCGCATCGCATCAGATCGAGGAGGATCATCAATTGATCATCGGCGAGATTGGCGTCTTCTCAAAGATCGGACTTCTTCATCAACGCACCGTGCAATCTCTAATTCAGAGACCTTTCAAGAGAAATACTTCTCTTCTCAGGGTGGCGATACCCTAACAACCTCTTTTCCTCAAGGAATCTCCGGAACCAGGCGAGAAGGAATTCCTCACAGAAGTGGTTTTGAGAAGTAGTCAGAGGGTTCTACCAATCCTCTATTCTCTGATTCCCGGAACCAGGCGAGAAGGGAATCTCATCGCTCGCATCGTCAAAGGGACAAAGTGGTCGCGCGCTGACCAGACTCCTATCGGCACATTTTCCCAGAATCTCTGAGGAGATCTACTTGTAATCTTTTTAAGAATACTTGTAATTTAGCTCCTCAAACTTTTTTATTTGTAAGTTTTCCCCCTTTGCAAACATAATGGAAAACAACGATAACAACATCGTCCTGCTTATTCTGTCCTCTGACATCATGTATCCTGACTACACTGTTGATATTGTTACCATGACTATCATCGACTTATCCTAGTGGTGTAGGTAATATGTACTTAAATTAATCTTGAAAAAATAACATGACATTAAATAACTTATATCAGAATTGAGAAAATTGATGGAGGAGATAACGTCTATATTTTGGGTGGACCTAAGATATATGTTGCACAGCCAAAAGAGGGTTCCACTGTAGGGTTCCCGTGGGGGTGACTGACACCTCGTTCTTTTCTTGTTCTTGTTATACATGTTGTTACATGTACTGTTATACATGTTACCTGACTATCTTGCGGTAGGGCCTGATTCAGCGCTAGGAGTCTGGGTCGTGGTCCAGGGTATGTATGGGACCTACTTAAAACATGGACAGTATCTCCAACAAATCGGTTTCAATAACCTAGAATCTCGATTGATATGTGTAGTAGACATAGTATGGGATGCGTCTATTACATGTGGCTATTGGTGTTTGCTGACATAATTAATAACAAAATTGAATTCTTACATTGACATTTAGACTGAACCTGATATATACATGTTATGATAAACATCTGACTGTACCCATGACTTGACATATGATATTAAACAGATTAATCTCATTATTCTTCAAGTTACATATTTTATGTCACTGTAATACTTAGGATATATTGGTTAATGACGTATCATACTATCTTCTTATTACCGTATTATCCATTTTATTTTTCTTATTCAGTACACCTTCATGATAGTATCATAGTATAATCACACGATGTATGCATGTGAACAATTCTCTCATTTTTACACACTTATTAGGAGTTCTAACTACCTGAATTTGCACATCCAGGTCTTTTTTTGTTACATACTGATGATCAGGTATCTGAGGCGATCATATGTACCCGAGGAGCTAGAGTTCCATTTGCTTGATCACCCAGATTCTTTGGTACAGTTCATGTCTCTCTTTTCATTCTGTTGACTTATTTTGATTCTTTATAGTTTGGACTTCATATTTATTCTATTGATTTATTCATAAAATAACATTATCATGTGTTTTAGGAGCTACCCAAAAAAACAAATTGTTAAGGGTTTAAAACTCTAACTTTGAAACCCATAGAAATTCTATAAAATTTCAATAAATTCTACAAAAATAAGTTCATGTAAATGAGTTGAAATGCAAATATATGTGATCATAAATCAACACATATTACAAACCTGTGAAATATTTTGAGACATAGAAATTAAAGGTTAAAACAAAAAATCTATTTTTCGAAAACAAAACTTCTAAAGAAATTCAATTTTTTCAAAACTTGTTCAAATACAAAAATAAGATATTAAAAACATTTGAAGAAAATGATTCAATACACAGTGAAGATAAAATATACTTATTTTTGACAATAAGCTCAAAATAAGTTTTGATAAAATTAAAACTTAAACACATGACCAGATACATCAAAATAAGTTTTCTAAATATTATGAAGCAATAGCGTATATAGATAAAATTCAATACACATATAATCATGTAAACTCGTTTTAATGGAATCTATTCATGAAACTAATATATGTATTCTTTGAAACTTAAAACCAAAATCAAAACTAATTCTTATGAAAAAAATATATAAATTGTGTGTGTGTATAAGCTTGAGCAATCCACAACTAATCTATGCTTTACATTTTATCCTAAAATAAAAATCTTAAACTTACAAGTATAGGCTTAAGTCTTCTTGAAAATCTTCTCTTGAAAATTTTCTTCTCCATCTTGACTTGGTCCAAACATGATCCATGAGCTAGACTCTTCTTTGAGTACTTAATGCGATTTTAAAGCACGGACTCTTGAATCAACACGTGCTAACTTTAAAACTTGACTTCGAATCTTTTATTGAAGCTAAACACCGATTAAGATCTTGATTGGATATCTGAAACTTAATAAACACAAGATCATTAGTACTATAACTACTGAGTTAATTATCTTCAAAACTAGAGTGATGGGCCTTTGGGCCACAATATATACTTAAATTAATCTTGATAAAATAATAGCATGACATTAAACAACTTACACTGAGATTTGGGAAATTAATGGAGGAAACAACGTCTGTATTTTAGGTAGACCTAGAATATATGTTGCGCAGCCAAAAGAAGGTTCTATATAGGATTCCCGTGGGGTGACTGACACCCCGTTCTATTCTTGTTCATGTTATACATGTTATTACTTGTCCTGTAATACATGTTGTAACACCCCGTCGGAATATGTACTTTGATATGTTATTTTGATTTTTTTGATCATATTTTTTTATTTTCTTCCTGTATGTGTTTTCGCTTTATGTTTATTTATGCAATTGTTTTGTATTTGGATCCAGATTCGTGGACTCAAAATCAGCCCTAATCTGAATCGGAGACCCGATACCAGCGTACAATCTGATTTGACCTTCCTGATAGTCCAATTTAATCGATTTTAGTTTCAAATATTGTTTTCTAAATTTTAAAATTTTCATGATTTTTTGGAATTTTTTCAAATTAATTTGCAAAATCTTCAAAAGCGGTGTCGATCGGTATCGCCAACCGATTCCCAAATTTTAAGTTTTCAAATGGAGTTGAATTTTTAGAAATGGCTTTCACCTTGCTTCTTAGAATCTTATTGTCTATCTAAATACTTTTTTTGAGATTTTTCTGAATTTATCAAAATTCGACTGAATTTGGAGTCGACCGGTATTCCGGTTAATTCGTAGATTTTTAATTTGAAAATCAGATTGAATTTTTTGAATCTGATTTCACCATGTACCTTAAAATAATATTTATTTTTTAGAATTTTTGTGAACGTTTTTGAAAAAGTCAATTTTTACCCGATTTAAATAATAAAATTATTTTCTCTTCTTTTCTTTTCTTGCTTTTCCTTCTCCATTCATATACTTAATTCTCCCATTTACTCTATTACATTAATATTTAATAATTTTTTATTTCCTTATTTTTCTCTTTCCTTTTCCTTCCTTTTCTTTTCTTTATTTTTCTTTTTCTTTTTCCCTTTTCTTTTCTCTTTCTTCCCTTTCTTTCTTCTCCACCTGCCCCCTTCCTCCCCCATCTCTTGTTGGCCTAAAGGCCCATCACTCTAGTTTTGATGATAATTAACTTATGTAATTATTGAAATACACCTAGAGGGGGGGTGAATAGGTGTAATTGCTAATCTAATGATCTTTTTAAACTTATGAAATGAGTGATGCAACAATCTCTCAAAAACACGACTAAGAGCCGAATACCCCTTGCGAGGTTCTGAACTCCTTCCTCCCAATTCCCCTTAAATGGGTTAGAGGTGCGCAATGCAACCGTGTTGTATTGAGGTGTGATTGATCAATGCCAAGTATGATGATGAAAATGAAAGGCTCACAATGTAACACAACAAGTATAGCAACACAAGATTCCACAAGTAGAGGGTTAGTTACTCAAGCAAATAATTCAAGGCAATATAAAACAAGAGAAATTGAAAGTAAGAAGAACGCAAAGGCAATCGCAAACAAGGATGATTTGTTTCGAGGTTCGAGCCCGTTGCTCTAGTCCCCGCCTTCACCTCCGTGAAGGGTTTCCACTATCCCCTTAGGATCCCGTACAAGTTAGGCCTCCAAAGACCTCAAGCCCGTAGCTTCACCTTACAAAGAAACTCCACCGAGGAGCTTGTCTCCACAAGAACAAGGATTACAAATAGTGATCTTTAACTAGACCACAACACTCTTTTACAAACACTCTCACTCTTTTACAACTTCACTTATAGAAAGAATATGAAATTTTTGGCTCTATGAAGTGTGGTGAGAAAAGCTTCAGTTGTAGAGTGATATTAGAGATCAAACAACAACTGAAAAACCAATTTGAAAGAATGGAAATGAAAGCTTTAAACTATTTTTCTCTTTCACTTGAAAACAATGAAAACTTGTATTTTTCTTGGTAAATAACTAAGGCCTATTCCCCACTATTTATAGGGAGAGAATAGGTTAAAAACTCTGATTTTTCCAGCTAATTTGATCAGAAAAAGAGTCCCAACAACTCCTAAAAACTCTGTAAAAGAGAAAACCAAAAACAGTTTTTCAGAAATTCCAAAAGAAGAAAGAGCCGTTATGGCTTGTTGCAGGCCTACCGGTCGACTGCCGGTCGACCGGGTCCCTGCTGGCAAAAGAGCCGTTGGAGCTCCGGTCGACTGCCAGTCGACCGATCTCAATTAGGAAACACAGTTTCCTTCTATCGGTCGACCGACCCAGTTGACCGAAAAGATACAGAGAGCAAACATCTATTTTCGGTCGACCGGTCTGTTGGTCCGGTCGACCGACAGACATGCACAACCTGTGCATGTCCGGACACAGCAGCCGGTCGACTGCCGGTCGACCGGTCTGCCTGAAACAGGATTCTGGGCAGATTTTTGAGATAGAAAATTTTTTAAAAATTCTTTTAAAAAGTCTGAAGCTAAGTGTTATGCAGAAAATAGTTTATATCATGTTTTAAACAAGTTTTTGAAGATATAAAGCTTTGAGTACATGTATGTATAAACTAAGGCATAAACTTAGAAATAAACATTTTCAAAAACAAAGGAAACATACAAAACAAATGTGTGTGCAAATCCTAGAGCCAAATTTCACATATTCAATCTTTAACAAACTAAACTTACAAACTTCTAGGTCTTCAAGACTTCAAGATGGGCTATCTTCACTTGATCTTCAATATTGTACTTTGAGCCCAATTTGACTTGTCTTGAGTCCAATGTACCTTCCTTTAGGGAAGAATTCATCTCTTTAATATATAAACCTGAAACACACTTAAACAACAATTTATATTAGTACAAATAACTAATATGTTTTGTAATCATCAAAATACACTAAACATGGGTTGATTGTAACCTTGGGCCAACAATCTCCCCCTTTTTGATGATGACAAAACATATAGTTATTAAACAAATAAAGAGAGGAAAAAGCTTGGAAAGCTCCCCCTTAAACAATGCTATGTATTTAACATGAATATGAACAACTATGTAAGCATACATAAAGCATTGAAAAATATCATCACCAAAAATAAACTATCATAAGGAATAACAAAATTTAAAACAAACAACATATATTTTCTCCATATATTTTCTCCATATATTTTCTCCCCTTTTTGTCATACATCAAAAAGGGTTAAAAAATTTTAAGACAAAACAAAACAAACATATTAGAAACCAAAACAAAACAAACTAAGATATTTTAAGTATCAATCTTACATACATTCAATTCACCACAAATAAATGAAAATCTTGCATAATTTAAAGGTTTTGTGAAAATATCTGCAAGTTGAAAATCTGTGGAAACAAAATCGATATCAATGTCACCTTTTTCAAAGTGATCTCTAAGAAAATGATATCTAATGTCTATATGTTTGGTTTTACTATGTTGATTAGCATTTTTGGTCATGTGAATAGCACTAGTATTATCACAATAAATCTTAACATGATCAAAATGTAAATCAAAATCGAGAAGAGTATGTTTCATCCAGAGTACTTGTGCACAACAAGCTCCGGCTGCTACATACTCCGCCTCGGCGGTTGAAAGGGCTACACTATTTTGCTTCTTGGAAGACCAAGACACAAGACAATTGCCCAAGAATTGGCAAGTGCCACTTGTGCTCTTCCTATCTACCCTACAACCGGCATAGTCGGCATCCGAATAACTAGTCATGGTAAATTGGTTAGTTTTCGGATACCACAAACCTAAATCAATTGTGCCCCTAAGATACCTAATTATGCGTTTTACCGCTATTAAGTGTGATTCCTTAGGACATGATTGAAAACGTGCACATAAACATACGGAAAACATTATATCCGGCCTACTAGCCGTAAGATAGAGTAAACTACCAATCATGCTACGAAATAATTTGATGTCTACTTCCTTACCTTGTTCGTCCTTGTCAAGTTTCGTAGTGGTTGCCATGGGAGTCTTTGCTACTTTGGATCCTTCAAGCCCGAACCTCTTGATGAGTTCTTTGGTGTACTTGGCTTGGTTGATGAATGTCCCATCACTACGTTGCTTGATTTGAAGTCCAAGGAAGAAGTTGAGCTCCCCCATCATAGACATCTCGAATTCCTTTTTCATGCATGACTCAAAATTCTTGCAAAGTGAAACATTAGTAGATCCAAAAATAATGTCATCAACATAAATTTGAACTATGAGGATATCTTGATCTATATGTTTGGTAAATAATGTTTTATCAACTTTTCCTTTCTTAAAATCATTTGAAAGCAAAAATGAAAACAATCTTTCATACCAAGCCCTAGGGGCTTGTTTCAAACCATATAGTGCTTTATCTAATTTATAAACATAATTAGGGTGTGTAGGATCAACAAACCCGGGGGGTTGTTCAACATACACCTCCTCATCAATATAACCATTAAGAAAAGCACTCTTTACATCCATTTGAAATAACTTAAAATCTTTAAATGAGGCATATGCTAAGGTCATCCGTATGGCTTCGAGCCGTGCTACGGGTGCAAAGGTTTCTTCAAAATCGATTCCCTCGATTTGAGTGTAACCTTGGGCAACTAACCTAGCCTTGTTTCTAACTACATTACCCGATTCATCCAACTTGTTCTTAAAGATCCATTTAGTACCAATAGTTGGTCTATCTTGGGGCCTAGGAACAAGATGCCATACTTGGTTGCGCTCAAATTGATTGAGCTCCTCTTGCATAGCAAGCAACCAATATGAATCGGCCTCGGCCTCGAGGACATTTTTAGGTTCTATGTGTGAAATAAAAGCAAAATTACCACAAAAATCTTGAATCTTAGAGCGAGTGGTTACCCCTTTTGATACTTCACCTATGATGAGGTCCTTGGGATGATGAGGATTGAATCTCCAATCCTTTGGTAGTGGTTGAGAGGGCTCCTCTTCATTTGCTTGATGTTCATTTCCTTGAGCCTCTTCCACTTTGGCTTCACTTCCATCACCATCCTTTGGCTTGTCTCCCATGGTAGAAGCATCCTCCAAGGTCACTTTCTCCAACCCTTCATCTAAAGCATCAATTTCTACACAATTCTTAACAAACTTGTTAGATTCCTCAAATTTAACATGAATAGATTCCTCAATAGTCAAAGTTGACCTATTGAAGACTCTATAAGCCTTACTAGTATTTGAGTAACCTACAAAAATAGCCTCATATGATCTAGCATCAAATTTTCCCAAATTAATATTTGTATTTAAAACAAAACATTTGCAACCAAACACTTTGAAATAAGAAACATTAGGTTTTCTAGAAAAATACATCTCATAAGAAGTCTTAGTAGTATTTTTACATAGGAAAACACGATTTGCAATGTAACATGAAGTATGAACGGCCTCGGCCCACAAATAATGTGGTAGACCATATTCATTTAACATTGTCCTAGCCATCTCTTGTAAAGTACGATTTTTCCGCTCAACTACTCCATTTTGTTGTGGAGTTCTAGGACAAGAAAGTTCATGTTTTATTCCATGTTCCTCACAAAAGGTGGTAAAGGGAAGGTTAATGAACTCACCTCCTCTATCACTTCTTATTTTAATTATTGAGGAGTCATTTTCCTTTTCAACTCTTTTCTTAAAGGCTTGAAAATGTGAAAAGGTTTGACTTTTATGTTCAAGAAAATAAACCCAAGTAAAACGCGAAAAATCATCTACTAAAACATAAGCAAATCTACTCCCACTTAAACTTTTGGTTTGTGTAGGGCCAAATAAATCCATATGGATTAATTCCAAAGGACGTGATGTCATGATATCCTTAATTGACTTGAAAGAAGACTTAGTTTGTTTCCCAAATTGACATGAGTCACAAACTCGGTCCTTTTCAAAATTCAATGAAGGAATACCTTTCACCATTTCCTTTGAATTTAATCTAGAAATATGATCAAAAGAAATATGCCCTAATCTCCTATGCCACAACCAAGAGTCATCATCGAGGGCTTTTAAACATGTTATATTACAAGACATATTTAGCATATCTATCATATATACATTACTTTCACGAAAACCGGAAAATACACAAACATTAGAATTTTTGTCAACTATTTTACAAGCAATATCATCAAAAATAACATTAAATCCTTTATCACATAATTGACTAATGCTCAAGAGATTATGCTTGAGCCCGTCTACTAAAACTACATTTTCAATTAAAGGAGAAGTGCCAAGCTTTACATTACCAATACCAATGATTTTACCCTTGGCGTCATCTCCGAAGGTGACGGTGCCACCTTCATGATATCTTGATAGGGTTGCAAAGTTGTTGATGTCCCAAGTCATGTGCCTTGAGCAACCGCTATCAAGATACCACAAACCTCTACGTCGTTGGGCTTTGGAAAGTACCTATATCATTTAAAACAATTGTTGACTTTGGTACCCAAACTTTCTTGGGTCCTTGAAAGTTAGTGTTACGAACCCAAACATTATGAGATGATGCACTTAGTCTATCATAGCAAAAATTAGCTAAGTGTCCTTTCCGTCCACAATGTGAACATGTGTACACTTTTCTATACATAAATGCATGGTGTGTATGTGAAGTGTGAGCATGCTTTGGGGGTTTACCATGATGCATAGGTTGTGTAGCATGTACATGAGCATGAGCATGAGCATGATGAACATTTTTCTTAGGAGCTTGTTTCTTATGAAACATATTCTCCATCTTCTTCTTATCAAACTCACTACACTTTTTCAAAACAACATCTAATGAGTCTAATCTTTCCTTAAGCATGGCAATCTCATTAGAATCTACAAATGGGGTCTTTCCTTTACAAGCAATCTTATATTTTTCAATATCATTTTTAGTGGAAACTAAAGAAGAATGCAAGTCATTATTTTCTTTAGAAAGATTTAACACTTGAATACTCAAAGATTCATTATCCTTTTTCATTTTCAAGTACTTTTTCTTCATGAAGTCATAATTTTGAGAAAGTTCTATAAATGCTTCACTTAACTCATCCATGGATAAATCTTCATCAAAAGGAGTTGAGGGGATTACCTTGCTTGTGCTCTCATTTGCCATGAAGCACATATTGGCGGTGTCGATCTCCTCCTCGGATTCACTTTCGTCATCCCATGTTGCTTTCATAGCCTTCTTCTTGTATGGCTTCTTGGATGAAGATGGCTTCACTTGGTCCGGACACTCCGCTACTATGTGTCCTGGCTTTTGGCAATTAAAGCAAATGATCTTCCTTTCTTCCTTGCCTCCTTGCCATCTCCTCCTTCCTTGGAACTTTGCCTTGTTGTACATCCTCCGGACATTTTTGACTAGAAGTGAGAGCTCCTCGTCATCTTCTTCTTCGTCATCTTCGTCGGAGTAGGTAGCATGACTTTTGAAGGCAATGGTCTTCTTTTTGGAGGGTGCCATGTCCTCCCTTGCCTTCCTCTCCATCTCATGGGTTTTTAAATTCCCAATGAGTCCGATGAGCTCAATCTCATCTTTATCATTGAGTTCCTTCAATGTTGTAGCTTTCACTTCCCATGATGGAGGAAGAGCCCGGATGATCTTTCTCACCCTTTGGTCGTTGTTGATGTCTTCACCTAGAGAAGAAAGCCCATTAGTAATCTTAGTAAATTTAGTAACCATATCATCTATGGTTTCATGTTCTTGCATGCTAAAATTTTCATATTGGGACCGAAGAAGGTCTATCTTGGCCCTCTTCACTTGTGATGTCCCCTCATGTGTTACTAGCAAATGGGTCCAAATCTCATAGGCGGATTTGCAATGGATGACTCTAGCTATGTCATCATCATTGAGGGCTTGTAGGAGTGCATAATGAGCCCTAGCATTGGCATCAAACTCCTTGGTCTCAATTTCGGACCAAGTAGATTCATCACCATCGGGGGTACTAAATTGTTTAGTCACGGCCTTTGCAACTCGGCTACCTAGAGATTGCAAGAAAACAGTCATCTTAACCTTCCATATGGGAAAGTTAAGTCCATCAAACTTAGGGGGTGTCTTAATACCATCGGCCATGTTTACTATGTGGAAATGAATGAAATGATTAGCAATATGAGGATCTCTCTAAGGTTGTTAAGCCAAATCCTAGAGTCCAAGCTCTGATACCAATTGAAATACACCTAGAGGGGGGTGAATAGGTGTAATTGCTAATCTAATGATCTTTTTAAACTTATGAAATGAGTGATGCAACAATCTCTCAAAAACACGACTAAGAGCCGAATACCCCTTGCGAGGTTCTGAACTCCTTCCTCCCAATTCCCCTTAAATGGGTTAGAGGTGCGCAATGCAACCGTGTTGTATTGAGGTGTGATTGATCAATGCCAAGTATGATGATGAAAATGAAAGGCTCACAATGTAACACAACAAGTATAGCAACACAAGATTCCACAAGTAGAGGGTTAGTTACTCAAGCAAATAATTCAAGGCAATATAAAACAAGAGAAATTGAAAGTAAGAAGAACGCAAAGGCAATCGCAAACAAGGATGATTTGTTTCGAGGTTCGAGCCCGTTGCTCTAGTCCCCGCCTTCACCTCCGTGAAGGGTTTCCACTATCCCCTTAGGATCCCATACAAGTTAGGCCTCCAAAGACCTCAAGCCCGTAGCTTCACCTTACAAAGAAACTCTACCGAGGAGCTTGTCTCCACAAGAACAAGGATTACAAATAGTGATCTTTAACTAGACCACAACACTCTTTTACAAACACTCTCACTCTTTTACAACTTCACTTATAGAAAGAATATGAAATTTTTGGCTCTATGAAGTGTGGTGAGAAAAGCTTCAGTTGTAGAGTGATATTAGAGATCAAACAACAACTGAAAAACCAATTTGAAAGAATGGAAATGAAAGCTTTAAACTATTTTTCTCTTTCACTTGAAAATAATGAAAACTTGTATTTTTCTTGGTAAATAACTAAGGCCTATTCCCCACTATTTATAGGGAGAGAATAGGTTAAAAACTCTGATTTTTCCAGCTAATTTGATCAGAAAAAGAGTCCCAACAACTCCTAAAAACTCTGTAAAAGAGAAAACCAAAAACAGTTTTTCAGAAATTCCAAAAGAAGAAAGAGCCGTTATGGCTTGTTGCAGGCCTACCGGTCGACTGCCGGTCGACCGGGTCCCTGCTGGCAAAAGAGCCGTTGGAGCTCCGGTCGACTGCCAGTCGACCGATCTCAATTAGGAAACACAGTTTCCTTCTATCGGTCGACCGACCCAGTCGACCGAAAAGATACAGAGAGCAAACATCTATTTTCGGTCGACCGGTCTGTTGGTCCGGTCGACCGACAGACATGCACAACCTGTGCATGTCCGGACACAGCAGCCGGTCGACTGCCGGTCGACCGGTCTGCCTGAAACAGGATTCTGGGCAGATTTTTGAGATAGAAAATTTTTTAAAAATTCTTTTAAAAAGTCTGAAGCTAAGTGTTATGCAGAAAATAGTTTATATCATGTTTTAAACAAGTTTTTGAAGATATAAAGCTTTGAGTACATGTATGTATAAACTAAGGCATAAACTTAGAAATAAACATTTTCAAAAACAAAGGAAACATACAAAACAAATGTGTGTGCAAATCCTAGAGCCAAATTTCACATATTCAATCTTTAACAAACTAAACTTACAAACTTCTAGGTCTTCAAGACTTCAAGATGGGCTATCTTCACTTGATCTTCAATATTGTACTTTGAGCCCAATTTGACTTGTCTTGAGTCCAATGTACCTTCCTTTAGGGAAGAATTCATCTCTTTAATATATAAACCTGAAACACACTTAAACAACAATTTATATTAGTACAAATAACTAATATGTTTTGTAATCATCAAAATACACTAAACATGGGTTGATTGTAACCTTGGGCCAACAATTATAATACTATTTATCTTGTGTTTATATAGTCACAGATTTTCTATCAAGATCTTAGTAGGTGCTTAGCTTCAATAAAGGAATTACGGAGCTAACACATGTAAATTCAAGAGCTCGCACGTCAAGATCGCATCTAACACTCGAATGGAGTCAAGCTCTTTGGATCCTGTTTGGATCGAGTCGACTTGGAGAAGGAGTTCTACAAGAAGACTTCGGTTTGTTTAATTTTAGTTTGTATTTAGATCTTATGTAAGATAAACTAGTGTCAATATGTTCAAGTTCACACACACAAGTTCAATACGTTTGGATTTCGATTTAACCAGTTTTGGATTTCAAATATACATGGTTTTCGGAATAGATAGAATCAAAACAAATTTACGTAGTTTAATGTATATTGGATTTCATCAATATACATCTATGCTTCATATATTCAGTAAAGCTTATTTTGATGATTCTATTTCATGTGTTTAGAGTTTTGTAATTAACAAAATTTATTTTGGATTTCATGTCAAAAACATAGATATATTATTTATATGTGTATTGGATTCTATCCATACACACCTTGCTTCAAAAGAGTTTAAATATCTTATTTTTGTATCTATACAAGTTAGAGGAAAATCAGTTTTCAGTTTCAAAGTTTAGCTTTTGGAAAATACTAATTTTGTGTTAAAGCTTAATTTCTATATCACAAAAATAGTCCAGATAGTTTGTAATATATGTTGATTTTTGGTCACACATAACTGTTCTTCAAATATTTATAAAGAACTGATTTTTGTGAAATTTATGAGAATTTATGGGATTTTATGGAAGTTAAAAAGACCGAGTTTCAAGTCCTTAAATCCCAGCAAGGATCTGTTGGCGGTCGACCGGATCTGTTGACCGATGTGCACGAGAACGTGCACAAGCCAAGCCTACAAGGTCAGTTGAGCAGGCGATTGACCAACTATAACTACCCAACTTTCGGGTAGTGTCGGTTGACCGAGTGGTCGACCAACAGGCTTGTCTCGGTCGACTGGGCGGTCGACCGGAGGCTCAATGATCAGAATTTGACCGTTGGCCGATCGACTAGAAGGTTAGTTCTGACCATTTCTGGCTGCCAATGGCTATATTTTTGAGAGGCTATAAATAGGGCTTCTCTCAAGCTGTTTTCATCAAGATTTTTAGAGAGCTTTTCTTCCCATCTTTCAATTTTTTTGCAGAGCTTAAAAGTTTTATCTCTTATTTGTTTTCAAGGGTTGAAAAAATCAAAGAAAAGAGAGTCTTTGAGAAATTGATTTTGATCTTCATTTTATTTCTATCTAGTATTTTTTCCAACTGTTTTTCCTTGTGATTTTGATTTCCAAACACCTTGTTTCTCACACTTAAGCTATCATATCTAATCCTATCTATACGATTTTATTTTTGTGAGAAAAAATTATTTGTGGTCTATTATGATCACCAAGAGTTGTTTGTGGTCTTTGAGATCACAAAGTTATAATTTTTGCTTTACTTTGGCTTTGTGTCTATTCCTCTGGTGTAAAGGTGATTGAGTTTTGGCTTTATGCCTATCCCTCTTGTAGAGATGATTATTGATTTTTGGCATTATGCCTTCCCTCTTGTGTAGAGGTGATTGAGTTTTGGCTTTGTGCCTTGCCTCTTGTGTAGAGGCAGTTGTGTTGGAGAGAGAAGTTGTATACTCCAAGTTTGTAATTGTAAATTCCTCGGTGGAGGTTCCAGTTGTGGGAGGTCCTGTGTAGACATAGTGAAAATCCTTTTGTGTGAAGGCTGGGACGTAGAGCAGTGACTCGAATCTCGAAACAATCTTAGTATTTGCGTTTGATCCACTATCTCTCAACTCTATCTCTTATATCTTGCATTACTTATATTGTTCATATTCATATGTTAGATATTGTTTTGGTTGTGTGCCCACACTTGTGTTGAACCAAGAGAGTTTCAAATAGCATCTCAACTCTTATTTAGGGGAATCTAGAGGAGTAGCTCCAGAGCTCTTCACGGGGAATTCAAACTCACTCTTGGTTATACTTAATATGCATGCATAAATAATTTTTAATTCTGCATCGTTTGACTTAGATTAGCTAGTACACCTATTCCCCCTCTAGGTATATTTCAATTTGTATCAGAGCCTATGCTCCAGATATTAGGTTTAACCACCTAGGAGTGAGATCTTGGATTGCTAATCTAGTATTGCATTTGCACATATATTGTTTATACACTCATAGATCACCTTGCCCCTCCTATGTTTGATGTTTCTAATGTCGATATGTGGAAGTTTAGGATGAGTGCTTATTTAAAAGCCCTAGGTTTGCATATCTATCTTACCACTACCAAGAAATCCTATTTTGATAATGACAAGTACATTGAGGCTAATACACAAGCCTTAAATGCACTAAAGCATACACTTAGTAAAGAATATTTATGTATGGTTTCTCATTGTGATTCCGATTTTGCAATAAGGAACACATTGAACTCTCTCGAGTTTCAAATGACAAACTATGTGGAGAAAGAATCTAGTGAAGATGAGTCCGAACAAGCTTGCTTCATGGTCCAAGGGAATGACTCCCTTGAGGTAAACTCAGACACTCAACTAAATGATAGTGCTAGTTCTTCAGGTGATGACAATTTGGATGCCCATATTCTAAATGAAGAACTTTCACTATTTTGTGAAAACTTGCTAGAAAAATATAAAATTTTGAAAAAGAAAAATTTTAAATTAAAAGAAGAAAATAAAATTTTTTTTTCTAAACTTGATATGATTTTGTAAGAGAGTATTAAGATTTCAAATGAAAGGGACTCATTGAAATCCTAACTTGACCTTGCCTTAAATGAAAATAAATTTTTAAAGAATAAAACTAATTGTGATGGTGTTTTGAAGAAAAATGAGGTTTTATCTTCAAAACTTGAAATTGTTTTAAAAGAGAATGATTCTTTGAAAAATAAAATTGTTTTAATTTCAAAAGAATTGGATTTAGTTTCAAAAGAAAATAATTCTTTGAAAAATGATTTGGCTTCTCATTCTTGTCATGACTCCATTGTTATACCCTCTATTGATAAGAATGCATGCTCCACATCTTCTTCTAATATTGAAAATGATATATGTATATTGAAAAAGAGTGTAGATTGTTTGAGCTCCACTTTGAGCCAATGTGCCATGAACCACACACGATTGTAATTCATGTTTCGCAAGAAACATGCTCCTCATATGCATGCACACAAACCATGGCATACACATGCTCATCATGCTCACACACATGATTCTATGTATACTCATGTGTACACTTGTACACATTGTGGACGTAAGGGCCACCTTGTAAAATTTTGTTATGATAGAATAAATATTTCAAATTTTGTAAATAAATTTGTTTGGGTTAGGAAAGGTGCTAACCCTCATGAATCCAAGAAAGTATGGGAACCAAAATTCACCCCTATTGTATTTGATGTAGGTGTGGGCTCTCACTTGATGCGAGGGTTTTTGTGCCTTAATGGTGAATGCGTTCCGAGCTAAATGGTGACACTTTTGAATGCATCACTTTCAAGGAAAGTTTGGTGGAAGGACCACCATGGTTTGGAGACTTAGAGATTAGCCCTATTGATTTTGGTAACTATCTCTAACTCTCTATTATGTTTACATGTTTTTACATGAATGTTTTTAGCATGTATTAATTTTCATGCTTCCATGTTTATTATGGTAAATATAATGTTTATTAGACTTGAGATATACATAAATAGTATTTGAGATACACCCATATTTATATGAACTGTTATTTTTGTGTTCTCACTATAGTTTAGCTATTGTGTATATCTTAACTCTAAAGCACGTGCATTTATCCTAATGATAATGTTTGTTTATGATTTTGCACTTCATATTTTGATTACTTATTTAGATATAGTTTTCATTAAAATTTGTGTTTATACTTATATAATTAGTAAGCTAAACTTGATTATCATGTGTTTGTACTTTATTGCTCATTTGTACTGATTACTTATACTTGTATAACCTAGTTTTGATGACTCTTATATTTTAACTTGTATTCTCTATTTTTTATATATTTTTATAATAATGTACTTAGCTTCACGTATATGTTAATTTGTCTAAAACTAATAGATATACATATCTATCCTAGAGTCACTTGCGTTTCATGAAAATTCTTTTACGGGATTCATCGATTATGTTTGGGATATGTATGTATACTTTTAGTTTCAACAAAACATACATATAACAAGAAATGTATTTAGTTTTGATGATTTATTATTTTTGATAAAAGAAATTTCATATGAGATTAAATTTCTTATTTCCATGATTTTATTGATTACATGATTTTTACACTCTATGTTTGATGTTTACTCATGATTTTTTTTTCATGAGCTTGTATGTGCTCTAATTGCCAATTGAGTATCGTTGATCATGTGATTCTCATGTTTTCAGGAATATATTCATGTTTTATTCCTTACTTGAAGGATTTAATACTAGTTTTTAAAATTATCTTTAAACTAGTCTTTATTCTTCAACTGGTAGTGATTTTCAAATATCTTAAATTACTTTTAAATTATATTTTTAAAAATCTCTACCCTCCAAGGGCGGTTGGTTGGGCGACCATGTCTTGTATACCCTTAAATGAATATCTTTTAACATGTGCATGAATAGGGTGGTAATTATGAGTTATACACATGATCTTCATGAAATCTTATTCTTGTATACTCATATGTATTTTCTATATATGTATGCTTCAAATTTCAATTGGTATTTCCATACATACATATATATGATCTTAATTGTGCTCATTTTGCAATGTCACATATTTATTCTTAAGCACTAATTATGTTTATACTAAGCTTGACTTAATTATAAATGTTAATTGGTATCTTTACAAGTTTATGCATTGATTTCAATTGGTATTTCAATTGCTAATCATTTCAATTGGTATTTCAGTTGAAATTTATTTGGTATCAAAATGTACTTCATGTTTTACTTTCAATTGGTATCAAAAAAATTTTAAGTATGAGATATACATAAATTTTAAAATAAAATAATTCATTTTGTATATTCATGATTTTTACATATGTTTAGATCATATCTAAATATTTCTTGCTAAGCTTGATTTAGTTTATAATATCAATTGTATTTCAATTAGTATCTTATACAAGCTTATGTATTTAGTATTTCATAAAGGGGGAGAAAATTCTTGTTTTAACTTTCAATTGATTTTTTTTCAATTGGTATCTTACTCTCACTTTTTGTGATGAAAAATATTTTATTTTGTTATATGCTAACATTTTCGATATTGGTATCAATAATCTTAAATTGGTATTATTCTCAATTTGGTATCCTTATTGCAAAATGATTTACCCAAAAATTTGGTTTCAACTTTCAATTGGTATCAAAATTTACTTTGGTACCAAAATTTGTTTTGTTGACTCAAGAAATTTCAAAATTTTTGTTTTAAGAATTATCAATATTTTTTTTAAAATTTGTTGATAAATATTGCCTATATGCAAGGAGAGCTTAACATCTACTCTATATATAAATTCATGTTGAGTGTATCTCATATTGAGGAGCTTGACCTTTCTTCTTTATATGATACACGTGTGTAGGGGGAACTTAACATCTCCGCTTGTACATTATGTATTATGCTCTATGTGGTTAGGGTCTAGTCATTCCTTTTTTCATGTAATGCATATATGCAGGGGGAGCTAACTTATCGTCTCTCCTCTTCATGAATGTGTATCGCATATACATCTTTATTGTTTGATTGTCTTCACCCCTTTGTTGATGAATTGACAAAAAGGGGGAGAAGAATTTAGAGAGTTTATATATGCATGTTTATATCCTTATTTATGCAAATATGTTTGTATTTAGTTTATGCACTTTATTGAATATCCTTATTATTTATTGCTCTGCATGAGTTAAGGGGGAGCTTTTATGAAGCTTATCTTTAATTCATGCATATATAACTCTATGAGTTTTGTCATCATCAAAAAGGGGGAGATTGTTGGCCCAAAGGCCCATCACTCTAGTTTTGATGATGATTAACTCATGTAGTTATAGTACTAATGATCTAGTGTTTATATAGTTATAGATTTTCTATCAAGATCTTAGAGGTGCTTAGCTTCAACAAAGGAGTTTTAGAGCTAACATATGTAGATTTAAGAGTTGGCGCATCAAGATCGCATCTAACACTCGAATGGAGTCAAGCTTTTAGATTGTGTTTGGATCGAGTCGACTTGGAGAAAGAGTTCTACAATAAGACTTCGGTTTGTTTAGTTTTAGTTTGTATTTAGATCTTGTGTAAGATAGACTTGTGCTGATATGCTCAAGTTCACACACACAAGTTCAATACATTTTGATTTCGGTTTAACCGGTTTTAGATTTCAAATATACATGATTTTCTTAAAAGTTTACATAGTTTAATGTATATTAGATTTCATCTATATACATCTATGCTGCATATATTCAGAAAAACTTATTTTGATGATTCCATTTCATGTGTTTACAGTTTTGTTATTAACAAAACTTATTTTGGATTTCATGTCAAAAACGTATATATATCATTTATATGTGTATTGGATTCTATCCATATACACCTTGCTTCAAAAGAGTTTAAATATCTTGTTTTTGTATCTATACAAGTTTTAGGAAATCGGTTTTCAAGTTCAAAGTTAAGTTTTTAAAAATACCGATTTTGTGTTAAAGCTTAATTTCTATATCACAAAAATAGTTAAAATAGTTTGTAATATGTGTTGATTTTTGGTCACACATATTTGTTCTTCAAATATTTATAAAGAACAGATTTTTGTGAAATTTATGAGAATTTATGAGATTTTATAGAAGTTAAAAAGACCGAGTTTCAAGTCCCTAAATCCCAGCCAGGATCTGCTGGCGGTCGACCGGGCAGTTGATCAGACCAGAGGTAGGTCGACCGGACCGGTCGACCGATGTGCACGAGGACGTGCACAAGGTTAGCCTACAAGGCCGGTCGACTGGGCGATCGACCGACTGTAACTACCCAACTCTCGGGTAGTGCCGGTCGACAGGGCGATCGATCGACAGGCTTGTCTCGGTCGACCGGGCAGTCGACCGGAGGCTCAATGGTCAGAAATTTGACCGTTGGACAGTCGACTGGCCGGTCGATCGGAAGGTCAATTTTGACCATTTCTGGCTGCCAACGGCTATATTTTTTAAAGGCTATAAATAGAGCTTCCTCCAGCTGTTTTCATCAAGATTTTTAAAGAGCTTTTCTTCTCATCTTTCAAGTTATTTGTAGCAAGTTTAAATGGAGTTTTTGAGCTTAAAAGTTTTATCTTTTATTTATTTTCAAAGGTTGAAAAAAATCAAAGAAAAGTGAGTCTTTGGGAAATTGGTTTTGATCTTCATTTTATTTCTATCTAGTATTTTTTTCAAGTATTTTTCTTTGTGATTTTAATTTCCAAACATCTTGTTTTCTCACACTTGAGCTATAATATCTAATCCTATCTATAGGATCTTGTTTTTGTGAGAAAAAATTATTTGTGGTCTATTATGATCACCAAGAGTTGTTTGTGGTCTTTGAGATCACAAAGTTGTATTTTTTTCTTTACTTTGGCTTTGTGTCTATTCCTCTGGTGTAAAGGTGATTGAGTTTTGGCTTTATGCCTATCCCTCTTGTAGAGATGATTATTGATTTTTGGCATTATATCCCTCTTGTGTAGAGGTGATTGAGTTTTGGCTTTGTGCCTTGTCTCTTATGTAGAGGTAGTTGTGTTGGAGAGAGAAGTTGTATACTCCAAGTTTGTAATTGTAAATTCCTCGGTGGAGGTTCCAGTTGTGGGAGGTTCTGTGTAGACATAGTGAAAATCCTTTTTTGTGAAGGCAGGGACGTAGAGTAGTGACTCGAACCTCGAAACATATCTTGGTGTTTGCATTTGATCCACCATCTCTCAACTTTATCTCTTATATCTTGCATTGCTTATATTGTACATATTCATATACTAGATATTATTTTGATTGTGTGCCCACACTTATGTTGAACCAAGAGAGCTTCAAATAGCACCTCAGCTCTTATTTAGGGGAATCTAGAGGAGTAGCTCCAGAGCCCTTCACGGGGAATTCAGACTCACTCTTGGTTACACTTAGTGTGCTTGCATAAATAGTTTTTAATTCTGCATCATTTGCCTTAGATTAGCTAGTACACTTATTCACCCCCTCTAGGTGTATTTCACCCCCTGCCAATGACAACAGCAGCAGTTGCCCATCCCTCCACTCTCTCCCCTTTCTCCTTTCTTTTCCCTTCTCTCTTTCACTCTTTCTCCCATTTTCTTTCTCTCCTTTTCTCTCTCTCCATTTCTCCCTCTCCCTCTCTCCCACCAACTCCTCCTCTTCCTTGGGCCGCCTCCTGCTCCGCTACTTGAGCGTCGTCGTCCCCCTCCCTTGGCTGGCGCCACCCCCAAACCCCTTCTTTCACTTCCTTCCCCCAAATACTAACCACCACCCTTTTAATTTCCCCAAAACCTATCACCATCACTTTCATCTCCTTTTTCAAAATACACACACAAATTCTCCATCACCTCCTCTACTTCCACCACCCAACCACCATCTCCTCCTCTTCTAACTCCCCAACACCACCACCTCTCCATCACCATCTGTAACACCCCGTTCCTGGAATACGTACATAGATATGTATTCTGATTTTTTGATTATATTTTTTATTTAATTTTGTATTTGTTTTTATTTTATGATTATTTGTGCTATTGTTTTGTATTGGATCCGGATCGTAGACTCGGAGTCAGCCCTAGTCTGAACCGGCGACCCGATCCTAGTGTATTGCTCGATTTGGTCTTTTCTATAGTTAGATTTAATCGATTTCAGTTTCAAATATCGTTTTTCAATATTTTAGATTTTTCATGGTTTTCTGAAATTTTTCAGAATTAATTTGCAAAATCTTCAAAAACAGTGTCGATCGGTGTCGCCGACCGATTCTCAGATTTTTAGTTTTCAAATGGAGTTGAATTTTTGATAACAGCTTTCATATTACTTCTTAAAATCTCATTTTCTATCTAAATACATTTTTTAAAATTTTTCTTAATTTATCAAAATTTGACCGATTTTGATGTCGACCGGTATCGCCAGAAGATTTCAGAATTTTTAATTTGAAAACCAGATTGAAGTTCTCGAATCCGATTTCACCAAGCATCTTAAAATAATATTTTCTATTTTTAAGAATTTTGAGAACGTTTCTGAAACAGTCAAATTTTTACCCTATTTAAATAATAATATTATTTTCTTTCTTTTCTTTTTTTCCTTTTTCCTTCTCTACTCCTCTACTTAATACTCCCAGGTTATCCTATTAATTTAATTATTTAATAATATATTTATTCATTAATTTTTTATTTCTTTTCCTTTTCTTTATTTTTTCTTTTCTTTCTTTTTCTTCTTTTCTTTTTCTTTTTCTTTCTCCCTACCTGCTCCTCATGTCAACCTATACCCTGCCAACCACAGCCGATAGCAGCCCACCCCACCCACTTCTCTCCCATACTCCCCCTCTCCCTCTCCTTCTCTTTATTTTCCCTTTTTTTTTTTCCTTCTTCCCATTACTCTCCATTTCTCTCTCTCCCACCAACGCACTCTCTTTCTTCTCCTTAATGGTCGCCGCCTCCACTATCACCACCCCTAGCGCCCCCAAGCTCCCCTTCTCTTTCCCACTTTCCTCCTCTTCAAACTCCACTCCATCTTCTCCAATTTTCACAAACCCATTATCACCATTTCCTTCTTCTTCTTCAATTCACCATGAATTCACCTCCTCATCCACTTCCAACCCCCCAATCACCATCTCCTCCTCATCCTCCAACTCTTCAACACCACCATCTTCAATTAACACCACCATATCTTCATCACTTTCAACCACCACCACCACCTTCAACAACAACAATAGCACCAACAACAACACCAACGAACCCAACCACACCCCCTTCCTTCCCAGGGCTCCGGCCGCGCGCCACCCCCCTCTGGCTGCGCCGCCGCCGGCCACCGTCCACCAGCCACCTCCCCCTTTGCTCTCTTCTTTCTTTCCTTTCTTTCTTTATTTTCTTCTTTCTTTCTTTTTCTTCTTTCCTCTTTTACCCCTCTTTCTTACTTTCCCTATTTATCCTTTCAATTATCCCATATTTTCCCCCTCCACAGCCAACCCCTCTCCTCTCTCTTTTCTACAACTCTCTCTAGTTGTCTTTCTTTCTCTTATTCTTTTCCCTCTCCTCCCTCTCTCCTCTATAATTCTCTCTCTAAAAATTATAATTATATATATTTTATATGGATTAGTAGCGTGTACGTGTTTATGGTATTCCGGAATTTTATGACATTTTCTGGTGATTTTAGATGAATACTTTCTTTGTGTTGCTTCATGCCTTAATTCTATTCTAGGGCTTGATATAAATTTAAGCGAGTACCTTTTCTGGGATATGCTATACTGACTTTTATTACATGATTCATCATTATGCTAGTTTATATATGATATGCGTGTGATTTTCTAATATTAACATGTTATACGAATACCTGTGGCCTTTATTATAATTCATTGAACTGGTATTATCTTGCATGTGTATGTCTAGATACGCTCTCGCTTCGTTCGGCTTCGCATAGCTAATTAATAGATTAAATTATTGTTGTTATAGATATGGTTGTGAAGAGTTTGAAATGTTTAATTATATTGTTCTTCTGTATCATGTTATAAGACCGGGTGATTACTTGGCATATGATGTTGTAACTCTGTATTTAACTCACCTGATACCGACATGTTAATTACCTAGAGCTAATATGTTTATACTTGACACCTGATCCTTAACACTTGATATCTGACATCCGTGGTTGACATGTTATCACTTTAACACCTAATACCTGATATCTGACAAATGACGATTAATATGCTATAACTTGGTATGATACACTTAACCTGATGTTGTGACACCTGAGTGGATACTATTATACTGGACACCTTTATTATATTGCATATTCATGATTATCACTTTAACGGGAACTTGGCATGATTATTACTAGACCTCTGGTACTCCTAAACTCCTGTGCTCCTGAACTCCTGTATTCCTGAATTCCTATAATAGGGAGACTCCTGATATTATTCTCCTGATGTCATACGCATGTTGTTCCCCGTAATTGACTAATCATGGATGTTGGATTACTGTGTATTCACTGTGGACATTATCACTTGACAATATTATAATAAAGTACTCAGCTTACACTGGGGTGGAGGAAACTGATGGATACCAGTATGATGTCATATTTATAATGGTGGATATCTCTGAAGTGTCATGTGGGGTGTGTAATGATAAGTCTCCGGAAGCAGTAGCCTGATCTCTGAAGTGTCGTGTGCGGCGCGTAATGATAAGTCCTCGGAAGCAGTAGCCTGATCTCTGAAGTGTCATGTGGGGCACGTAATGATAAATCCCCAGAAGCAGTAGCTTGAACCCTGAGTCGTGGTCCCGGGCAGAGATGGGACCCACTATAAATATGAGCCATCAGATTTATCAGTTTTCAAGTAATATCTCATCTTATTCATAAGTGGATGTATGTGTACCAGTAACACATACCTAAATATGTGGATTGGATGAATAACATAAAAATTTATAACCAAACAATAATAATATTAGGAATGTGTGATATTTAGTCTCTCCCTCGTTCGGATACTGGTACACCCATATTAGATCCGAGTGAGTTCTTCTAGAGCTCAAACTCTAGTATGGACTGTTAGTGACGGGTGACATTGATAGGGGGATGATTAAAATATCAGACGGTACTGATGATTATTATTGAATAACTTAAATGTAACATACTAATTTACCCATGCATGTTGACTTGCCCTGTTATTATGATTCAACAATTCATGTTGTATGACTTAAGCTGGACATTCTGTTTTACTATATATGGTTCTAGATTATTACGGGATTTCCTGATCTCTTGTTTACTGACTTGTATCGGCATTACATGTTTATGTATACTTATGCTCTCGACATCATTTTCTATGCAAATTTTTTGATTCAGACTTATCGATATACATGTATTTACTTGATTTCAGTTTTACTACTGTTCCTTTAATTTCCTTTATTTTACTTGTCATTGCTTGTACCTGCATGCCTAAACCACATTCTTGATCATGTACATGTGTGACTGCCTGAGCACGCCAACTAACTTTATCATATGTACTCGCTGGGTTGCTTTCTGATAACCCTGGATCCTCATGTCCAGATCTTAGAGTCTGGACCATGGTGGCCTTGCTGTACCTGATCAGAGTGCGCAGCGGAAGCGTGGATTAACAGTTGCTTGCCCGGACCCTCTTTCTTCCAGCCCCCTTGATCGGCTCGTAAGATTCTCATCTTTCTACTTGTGAGTACTTTTTTGCCTTTTATATTATATATTCTGCTTTTGCATTTCTTGGTGATCTTATATTATTGATTTATTGTATCATGCTCTATGATAACTGTGTACTTATGTTGTTATTACTGGAATGTATATTACCACTGTGCTCTGTACTCTGATTCTTACTTGTGCTGATGCTTAGCGTATATACGTGAGGGTATTTTCGTCCTGCATATATACGTCACAGTAACGTCTCCGTACCCGCAGAATCATGGCGTTACACCATCCCTATCTTCAACAACCACAACAACCAACTACAACACCAAACCATCCCTACCTTCTTCCTTGCCTCAGGGTCACCGGCCCTTTGGCCGCCGGCGCCGCCTGGCCGGTCCCCTGGTCAGCGACTAACCCACACTCTCCTCGTTTTCCCTTTCTTTACTCCTTTCTTTTCTTTCTTTCTTTCTTTCTTTTCCTTTCCCTATTTTCTTCTCTGCATTGTCCTTCTCTTTCTCTCTCCAGTCTCTCTCTCCTCTCCCCCTCTTACGTTCTCTCTCTTTCTCTCATTATCTTTCTAATTTTCTCTCTAATTTTCTCTCTTTTAGACTATTTCTCTCTCCTCTTTCTTACTTTCTCAAAAAATTAATAATTTTATATTTTAATATGATTGGTGGCTTGTGCACATGTTTCTGGTATTCTGGGATTTTACGCCATTTTGAAGATTTAGGCGAGTACTTTTTTTGGGATAGAGAGTAATCCTTTTCTATATTTGGATCAGTACTATATTTTGCATTGGGCGAGTATTTTCTACTATTGTTACATGCTGGGTGAATGCTATTCTACTTTTAATACATGATGTATCGCTATGCGAGTTGATATATGATATGCTAGTGATTTTCTAATATTAACATGCTTTACGAATACCTGTTGGTTGTTATTGCAGGTATCGTTATATCATATTTGGTATATACTGTTATTTATATGTATGTATCGTACTAACAATTGTGCAGGTACCTATTTAATCTCTAGATTCCATATAGCTCCGCCGGGAGGCGAGCTTAGCACTTGGTGCTTTATAGCTAGACTCGTTGGAGTGTAGCTTCGTCGTATGTGATGGTCAGACATTCACAAATCCGCTCGCCGCGAGTGTAGCCTCGTCGAACGCGTTAGCATTTAGAGTTGTACGCTAGCTCTATCAGGAGCCAAGCTCCTCCGTGTACCAAACATTATGCTAACACGGCCTAATTTGCTCCAGCTTAACTAGCCCCGTCTGGATAATAAATAGTATTATTAATAATTCTAATTGATATGGTTGTGAAGAGTTTGAAATATTTAACTATACTGTTTGTTCTTCTGTATCATGTTATATGACCTGCTGATTACCTGACACTGATTAGTTTATACTGACACCTGATACTTAACATGATATCACTTGACACCTGATACCTAGCACTTAATATCGGACACCTGATACTTGACATGCTATCACTTGATAGCTGGTACCTGACATCTGATACCTGACACTAGACGATTGACATGTTATCACTTGACACCTAATACCTGATACTTGATATCTGGCACTAATACTTGACACACTATCACCTGATATTGGATATTTGATAAATACACTTGATACATGACACTTGCTACTTGGTACTGATACACTTGACTTGATGATGTGTCACATGACTGGATACTATCACACATGAAACCTGTATTACTTGCTTATTTATGATTATCACTTTTACGGGAACTTGACATGATTATTATATTGTGGTCAGACATCTGATACCCCTGTACTGCTAAACTCCTGTACTCATGTCCCCCACACTATTACTCTTATTAATAGCACGGTCATATCAGCGTCCAGTGGAGCATGCAGACTGGTGTCGGGATGACGATGATGTTGAAAAACACCTAGAGGGGGGTGAATAGGTGTAATTGCTAATCTAATGATCTTTTTGAACTAAGTATGATGAATGATGCAACGATCTCTCAAAAACAAGACTAAGAGCCGAATACCCCTTGCGAGGTTCTGAACTCCTTCCTCCCAATTCCCCTAGATATGGGTTAGAGGTGCGCAATGCAACCTTGTTGTATTGAGATATGATCGATCAAGGCAAAGTATGATGATGAGAAATGAGATGCACACAATATATCACAATAATTACAAGCTTGAATTAAAAGCACAAGGAAGATACAAGATCACAAGCAAGTAATAAGGAGCAATAAAGTGTTAGAGGAATTTAAAGTAAGAATTGGACTCAAAGGCAATCGCAAACACAAATATTTGTTTCGAGGTTCGAGCCACTGCTCTACTCCCCGCCTTCACCTCCGTGAAGGGTTTCCACTATCCACCGAGGACGCCTTTACAATTTGGTCTACCGAAGACCGAGCACCGAGCTCCACCGAGTACAAAGGACCTCTACCGAAGAGGTTGCTCCACAAGAAAAGGATTACAAGAACAAAGTGATCACAATAAGATCACTACACTTTTTCTCAAACTCTTTTACAAACACTCTCACTTTTATTACAACTTCACTATAGAATGAGTATAGGATTTTTGGCTCTATGAAGTGTGGTGAGAAAACTTCAGTTGTAGAGTGATATAGACAATCAAACACAACTGAAAAACAAACTTTAAAAGAATTGGAATGAAGGCTTTAAACTCTTTTCTTTTTCTCTTTTGAAAACAACACAAACTTGAGGATTTTTCTTGATACCATGCAAGAGAGACTTCTCCTCTATTTATAGGGTTGAAAATAGGTTAAAAACAATTTCTTTACACCTAATTTGACCTGCAAAAGCTCCCCAACAACTGTCTAAAAATCTGTTAAAGCAGAAAAAAGAAACAGATTTTCAGAATTGCCCAAAGAGGAAAGAGCCGTTGGATTGTTGCAGGCCTGGCGGTCGACCGGTCCGGTCGACCGCCAGCCCAGCTGCAAAGAGCCGTTGGCTCTCTTCCTTCTTCCGGTCGACCGGTCCGGTCGACTCAGAAAACCAGAGAGCAGTGTGCTCTTGGTCGGTCGACCGGTGCGGTCGACCGACGGACGTGCACAGACGTGCACGTCCAGGCTATGGCGCCGGTCGACCGGGCCGGTCGGCCGGTCAGCCTGAAATGGGAAAAACTGCAGGATTTTGAACTTGGAAAAATTTGAAAAATTGTTTTAGGTTTAAACAAACTAGAGTGACATGTTAGTAGGAGTATGTATACATGATCTAGACAAGATATTTATTTTATAAAACTTAGGTTCATGTAAATCTCTACTAAGGCATGAAACCAAATTTTGAAAATGAAAACAAGACCAAATTTTATCAAAACCAAATTTTGTGTATGTGTGTATCCTAGAGCCAAATAACCAAGACTCAAACTTTAACATTCTATTCTTACAATGATTCTAAGGACTTCAAGATCTTCAATAGGCTTCTTCATATGATCTTCAACACTTGTTCCTTGAGCCCAATTGGAGTTGACTTGAGTCCAAATCCTTGTATTTGTGAGAGAAGACTTCTAGAATGAATAGAAACCTGAAACACACTTAAACAACAAATATTATTAGTACAAATAACTAATATGTTTTGTAATCATCAAAATACACTAATCATGGGTGATTGTAACCTTGGGCCAACAATCTTCCCCTTTTTGATGATGACAAAACATATAAGTTATTTAAACAAATATGGAAGAAGAGTTTGAAAAACTCCCCCTCAAATAATGATATGTATAAAAAATTGACTATTGAAAACTCAATACATAAGGCATTTAACAAGCACAATAGTTTTTGTCCAAAAACTCAAATAAAACAAACTTCCTTTTTCTCCATGAAATGAAACTCAAATAGTATCAAACTTAAACTTTTAAATCAACAAACTTATTCTCCCCCTTTTTGTCATACATCAAAAAAGGGTTAAAACAAAACAATTGAAAATTTCATTTTAAGAATCCATAATACAAACATTCAACTCACCACAAATAAATGAAAATCTAGCATAGTCTAAAGGTTTAGTAAAAATATCGGCAAGTTGAAAATCGGTAGAAACATAGTCAATATCAATATCACCTTTCTCATAATGATCTCTAAGAAAGTGATATCTAATGTCAATGTGTTTGGTTTTACTATGTTGATTAGCATTCTTTGTCATGTGAATAGTACTAGTATTATCACAAAATATTTTAACATGATCAAAGTGTAAATCATAGTCGAGGAGAGTATGTTTCATCCAAAGAACTTGTGCACAACAAGCTCCGGCTGCAACATACTCCGCCTCGGCGGTTGATAGGGCTACTGAATTTTGCTTTTTGGAAGACCAAGATACAAGACAATTACCCAAGAATTGACATGTTCCACTTGTGCTCTTCCTATCTACCCTACAACCCGCATAGTCGGCATCCGAAAAACTAGTCATTGAAAATTGGCCGGTTTTCGGATACCACAAACCCATTTCAATGGTGCCCTTAAGGTATCTAATTATGCGTTTAACCGCAATTATGTGAGACTCTTTAGGACAAGATTGAAAACGTGCACAAAGACAAACGGAAAACATGATATCCGGCCTACTAGCCGTCAAATAAAGCAAGCTACCAATCATGCTACGATATAATTTAATGTCTACACTTTTACCTTGTTCATCTTTGTCAAGCTTAGTAGTTGTAGCCATGGGAGTTTTGCTTACTTTAGATCCTTCAAGTCCGAATCTCTTGATTAGTTCTTTTGTGTACTTGGCTTGATTGATGAAGATCCCATCCTTCCTTTGCTTGATTTGGAGTCCAAGGAAATAGTTGAGCTCCCCCATCATAGACATTTCAAATTCATCCTTCATGCATGACTCAAAAACTTTGCAAAGAGATTCATTAGTAGAACCAAAAATAATATCATCCACATAAATTTGCACAATAAGAATATCCTTTTCTACATGTTTTGTAAACAAAGTTGTGTCAATTTTACCTTTCTTAAAACCATTTGAAATCAAAAATGAAGAAAGTCTTTCATACCAAGCCCTAGGGGTTTGTTTTAAACCATAAAGAGCTTTATCTAATTTAAAAACAAAATCCGGATGTGTAGGATCAACAAACCCGGGGGGTTGTTCAACATACACCTCCTCTTCAATAAATCCATTTAGAAAAGCACTTTTAACATCCATTTGAAATAATTTGAAATCTTTATATGAGGCAAATGCTAGTGTCATCCGTATGGCTTCAAGCCGTGCTACGGGTGCAAAGGTTTCTTCAAAATCGATCCCTTCGATTTGAGTGTAACCTTGGGCAACTAACCTAGCCTTGTTTCTAACTACATTACCCGATTCATCCAACTTGTTCTTAAAGATCCACTTAGTACCAATTGTTGGTCTATCGTGGGGCCTAGGAACAAGGTGCCAAACTTGGTTGCGCTCAAATTGATTGAGCTCCTCTTGCATGGCTAGCAACCAATATGAATCGGCCTCGGCTTCGAGGACATTTTTGGGTTCAATATGAGAAATGAATGTATAGTTACCACAATAGTCATGAAGTCTAGAGCGAGTAGTTACCCCTTTTGATACTTCACCTATGACGAGGTCCTTGGGATGATGTGGATTGTATCTCCAATCCTTTGGTAGTGGTTGAGTAGGTTCCACCTCATGTGTTTGATTTTCATTTCCTTGTGCCTCTTCCACCTTAGCTTCGCTTCCTTCATCATCCTTTGGTTTGTCTCCCATAGTAGAAGCATCCTCCAAGGTCACTTTCTCCAAACCTTCATCCAATGCATCTATTTCTACAACATTCTTAACAAACTTGTTAGATTCCTCAAACTTAACATGAATAGACTCTTCAATAGTCAATGATGATCTAATGAAAACTCTATAAGCCTTACTAGTGTTTGAGTAACCTACAAAAATAGCCTCATAAGATCTAGCATCAAACTTTCCTAAATTATCTTTTGTATTTAAAACAAAACATTTGCATCCAAAAACTTTGAAATAAGAAACATTTGGTTTTCTAGAAAAGTACATTTCAAAAGAAGTTTTAGTAGTATTTTTACATAAGAAAACACGATTTGATATATAGCATGATGTATTAACGGCCTCGGCCCACAAATAATGTGGTAGACCATATTCACTTAGCATTGTCCTAGCCATCTCTTGTAATGTTCTATTTTTCCGTTCAACTACTCCATTTTGTTGTGGAGTTCTAGGACAAGATAGTTCATGCTTTATTCCATGTTCATCACAAAAAGTGGTAAAGGGTTGGTTAATGAATTCACCTCCTCTATCACTTCTTATTCTCAAAATCGAAACATCTTTTTCTTTTTCAACTCTTTTCTTAAAAGTTTGGAAATACGAAAATGCTTGGTTTTTGTGTTCAAGAAAGAAAACCCAAGTAAACCTTGAAAAGTCATCAACCAAAACATAAGCAAATCTATTCCCACTTAGACTTTGGTTTGTGTAGGACCAAAAAGATCCATATGGATTAACTCCAAAGGACGTGATGTCATGATATCCTTAATTGACTTGAAAGAAGACTTAGTTTGTTTCCCAAATTGACATGCGTCACAAACTCGGTCCTTTTCAAAATTCAAGAAAGGAATACCTTTCACCATTTCCTTTGTGTTTAACCTAGAAATGTGATCAAAAGAAATATGGCCTAATCTCCTATGCCACAACCAAGAGTCATCATCGAGGGCTTTCAAACAAGTAATATTACAAGACATATTTAACATATCAATCATATAAACATTACTTTCACGAAAACCGGAAAATACACAAATATTAGAAGTTCTATCAATTACTTTACAAGCAACATTATCAAAAATAACATCAAAACCTTTATCACAAAGTTGACTAACACTCAAGAGATTATGCTTGAGGCCATCAACTAAAACTACATTTTCAATTAAAGGAGAGGTGCCAAGTTTTACATTACCAATACCGATGATTTTACCCTTGGCGTCATCTCCGAAGGTGACGGTGCCACCTTCATGATATCTTGATAGGGTTGCAAAGTTGTTGATGTCCCAAGTCATGTGCCTTGAGCAACCGCTATCAAGATACCACAATCCTCTACGTCGTTGGGCTTTGGAAAGTACCTACATCATTTAACATAATTGTTGATTTTGGTACCCAAACTTTCTTGGGTCCTTTAAAGTTAGTGCCTCGAACCCAAATATTATGATGTGATGCATTTAGTCTATCATAGTAAAATTGGCTAAGTGTCCTTTCCGCCCACAATGTGAACATGAGAACACTCTACCATACATGAATGCATGATGTGTACGTGTAGTGTGAGCATGTTTTGGGGTTTTGCCATGTTGTTTAGGTTGTGTAGCATGAACATGAACATGAGCATGAGCATGAGCATTTTTCTTTGGGGCTTGTTTCTTAGGAAACATAGCCTCAATTTTCTTCTTGTTAAACTCACAATTTTTCAAAACAACACTTAATGAGTCTAATCTTTCCTTAAGCATAGAAACTTCATTAGAATCAATTAGTGGGGCCTTACCTTTGCAAGAAATCTTATATTTTTCAAAATCATTTTTAGTAGTGGCCAAGGTGGAAACCAAATCATCCTTTTCTTTTGTAAGAGTAAAAACTTGATGACTTAAAGATTCATTTTCCTTTTTCATTTTTAAATACTTTTTCTTTAAGAAATCATAATTTTGTGACAACTCAACAAAAGCCTCTTCTAATTCATCCATAAAAAGCTCATTATCATGGGAAGGGGAAGAGGTTACCTTGCTTGTGCCTTCATTAGTCATGAAGCACATGTTGGCGGTGTCTATTTCTTCCTCGGATTCGGTCTCCGAATCCCAAGTTGCCTTCATAGCCTTCTTCTTGTAGGGCTTCTTTGATGTGGAGGGCTTAGCTTTGTCCGGACACTCCGCAACAATGTGTCCGGGCTTTTGGCAATTGAAACAAGTGATCCTTCTTTCTTCTTTGCCTCCTTGCCATCTTCTTCTACCTTGGTACTTCGCCTTGTTGTACATCCTCCGGACATTCTTAACAAGGAGTGAGAGCTCCTCATCATCTTCTTCTTCATCGTCTTCATCGGAGTGTGTAGCTTGACTCTTGAAGGCGATAGTCTTCTTTTTGGAAGGAGCCATATCCTCCCTTGCTTTCCTTTCCATCTCATGGGTTTTGAGGTTCCCAATAAGACCTATAAGCTCCATCTCTTCATTGTCGTTGAGTTCCTTCAAGGTTGTTGCTTTAACTTCCCATGAAGTAGGAAGAGCTCAGATGATCTTCCTTACTCTTTGATCATTGTTGATATCTTCACCTAAAGAAGAGAGTCCATTAGTAATCTTGGTAAATCTTGTAACCATATCATCTATGGTTTCATTTTCTTGCATGCTAAATGTTTCATATTGGGACCGAAGAAGGTCAATCTTAGCCTTCTTTACTTGTGAGGTCCCCTCATGTGTGACTATCAAGTGTGACCAAATCTCATATGCGGATTTGCAATGGATAACCCTAGAAATGTCATCATCATTAAGGGCTTGTAGAAGTGCATAGTGAGCTTTGGCATTGGCATCGAATTCCTTAATCTCTATTTCGGACCAAGTGGATTCGTCACCGGGGGTACACTAAAGGACTTAGTCACGGCTTTTGCAACTCGGCTACCTAGAGATTGCAAAAACACGGTCATCTTAACTTTCCATATGGGAAAGTTAAGTCCATCAAACTTAGGAGGGGTCTTAATTCTATCGGCCATTTTTACTATATGAATATGAATGAAATGATTAGCAAATTAGGATCTTCTCTAAGGTTGTTAAACCAAATCCTAGAGTCCAAGCTCTGATACCGATTGAAAAACACCTAGAGGGGGGGGTGAATAGGTGTAATTGCTAATCTAATGATCTTTTTGAACTAAGTATGATGAATGATGCAACGATCTCTCAAAAACAAGACTAAGAGCCGAATACCCCTTGCGAGGTTCTGAACTCCTTCCTCCCAATTCCCTTAGATATGGGTTAGAGGTGCGCAATGCAACCTTGTTGTATTGAGATATGATCGATCAAGGCAAAGTATGATGATGAGAAATGAGATGCACACAATATATCACAAGAATTACAAGCTTGAATTAAAAGCACAAGGAAGATACAAGATCACAAGCAAGTAATAAGGAGCAATAAAGTGTTAGAGGAATTTAAAGTAAGAATTGGACTCAAAGGCAATCGCAAACACAAATATTTGTTTCGAGGTTCGAGCCACTGCTCTACTCCCCGCCTTCACCTCCGTGAAGGGTTTCCACTATCCACCGAGGACGCCTTTACAATTTGGTCTACCGAAGACCGAGCACCGAGCTCCACCGAGTACAAAGGACCTCTACCGAAGAGGTTGCTCCACAAGGAAAGGATTACAAGAACAAAGTGATCACAACAAGATCACTACACTTTTTCTCAAACTCTTTTACAAACACTCTCACTTTTATTACAACTTCACTATAGAATGAGTATAGGATTTTTGGCTCTATGAAGTGTGGTGAGAAAACTTCAGTTGTAGAGTGATATAGACAATCAAACACAACTGAAAAACAAACTTTAAAAGAATTGGAATGAAGGCTTTAAACTCTTTTCTTTTTCTCTTTTGAAAACAACACAAACTTGAGGATTTTTCTTGATACCATGCAAGAGAGACTTCTCCTCTATTTATAGGGTTGAAAATAGGTTAAAAACAATTTCTTTACACCTAATTTGACCTACAAAAGCTCCCCAACAACTGTCTAAAAATCTGTTAAAGCAGAAAAAAGAAACAGATTTTCAGAATTGCCCAAAGAGGAAAGAGCCGTTGGATTGTTGCAGGCCTGGCGGTCGACCGGTCCGGTCGACCGCCAGCCCAGCTGCAAAGAGCCGTTGGCTCTCGGTCGACCGGTCCGGTCGACCGTCCCAAAAGAGGAAACACAGTTTCCTTCTTCCGGTCGACCGGTCCGGTCGACTCAGAAAACCAGAGAGCAGTGTGCTCTTGGTCGGTCGACCGGTGCGGTCGACCGACGGACGTGCACAGACGTGCACGTCCAGGCTATGGCGTCGGTCGACCGGGCCGGTCAGCCTGAAATGGGAAAAACTGCAGGATTTTGAACTTGGAAAAATTTGAAAAATTGTTGTAAGTTTAAACAAACTAGAGTGACATGTTAGTAGGAGTATGTATACATGATCTAGACAAGATATTTATTTTATAAAACTTAGGTTCATGTAAATCTCTACTAAGGCATGAAACCAATTTTGAAAATGAAAACAAGACCAAATTTTATCAAAACCAAATTTTGTGTGTGTGTGTATCCTAGAGCCAAATAACCAAGACTCAAACTTTAACATTCTATTCTTACAATGATTCTAAGGACTTCAAGATCTTCAATAGGCTTCTTCATATGATCTTCAACACTTGTTCCTTGAGCCCAATTGGAGTTGACTTGAGTCCAAATCCTTGTATTTGTGAGAGAAGACTTCTAGAATGAATAGAAACCTGAAACACACTTAAACAACAAATATTATTAGTACAAATAACTAATATATTTTGTAATCATCAAAATACACTAATCATGGGTGATTGTAACCTTGGGCCAACAGATGTATCCCACGATAATGCTAGCGTCCAGCGGATTTTAAATGGGACAAAGTGCCACACGGACCAAAGTATCATGCCACACACGTGATGGGGGCCACCTCTAGAATCCATTCCTCACACAGACCAAAGTGCCACATGGATCAAAGTGCCACGCCACATATGTGGTGGGGGCCACCTCTTGAATATGTGAGCCTATCTCCTGAATCTATTCTCAAAGGAAAATAATCCTTCCTCCTACCTGTGCCACCTGGTGTTAGCGTGATAGGCATTCCCAGTGCATTAACACACATACACCTGTACAATAATAATGCCAGGAGCACATGTTATTTGGTCTCTCCCCTATTCGAATAATGGTACCCGCATATCAGAGTTCGGATGAGTTCTACTGGAAGTGCGGGCTCTAACGTGAACTGTCGGTGTTGTGGAAATTGATGGAAAGGGACAAGAATATCAAATGATACTGATGATTATTATTGAAATGCAGCACACTGATTTACCAATGCACGTGACTTGCCCTATTATTATAATTCAACAATTCATGTTGTATGACTTGGGCTGGACATTTTGTTTTGCTCTATGTGATTTCTAGATTATTACACAGAATTTCTTAATCTCTTGTTTACTGACTTGTACCGGTATTGCATGTTTAGGCATACCTGTGCTCTCGACACTTTTTTCTATGCATATTTTTCGATTCAGATTTGTTGATACATATGTGCTTACTTGATTTCTGATTTACTACTGATTCTTTGATTTCTATTTATGTTACTGGTCATTGTAAGTACCTGTACCTACATGCCTGGACCACATCACTTGATCATGTACAGTGTGACTGCTTGAGCACACCAACTGGTTTTATCTTACGTACTCATTGGGTTGCTTTTTGACAACCCTGGATTTTCATGTCCAGATCCTAGAGTCTGGGCCGTGATGGCCTTGTTGTTGCTAATCAGAGTGCACTGCGGAAGTGTGGATTAGCGGTTGTCTATCTGGACACCCTTTTCTTCCAGCCCCTCGATCGGCTCGCGAAATTCTTATCTTTCTACTCGTGAGTATCTTTAAGTCTTTTTATATTACATATCATGTCTTTTCGCTGTGATAATTGTGTACTTGTGTTATTATTGCTGGAATGTATATTACCAATGTACTTTCGTACTTTGATTCTTACACGTATTGATGCTTAGCGTATATATGTGAGGATATTTTTGACCTGCATATATATGTCGCAGTAATGTTTCCATGCCCGCAGGATAGGGGCGTTACACATGTTACCTGACTACCTTGTGGTGGGGCCTAGTTCAGCGCCAGGAGTCTAAGATGTGGTCTCAGGTATGTACGGGACTCACTTAAAACACAGACAATATCTCCAACCAATCAGTTTCAATAACTTAGAACCCCGATTGATATGTGTAGTAGGCATAGTATAGAATGCGTCTATTACATGTGAAAATTGGTGTTCGCTGGCATAATTAATAACAATACTGAATTCTTACATTGATATTATAAACTGAACTTGATATATATATGCTATGATTGACACCCAACTGTACTCATGACCTGACATATGATATTAAACATATTAATCTCATTATTCTTCAAGTTATGTATTTTATGTCACTGTAACACTTGGGATATACTGATTGATACAGTATCGTACTATCTCCTTATTACCGTATTATCAATTTTATTTTCTTTACCTTGTACACCTTCATGATAGTATCATAGTATGATCACACGATGTACGCGTATGCACTATTCCCTCATTTTTACAGACTCATTGGAGTTCTGACTCTCTGTATTTGCACATCTAAGTCTTTGTTTGTTACATTCTGATGATCAGGTATCTGAGGAGATTATATGTACCCGAGGAGCCGGAGTTTCATTTGCTTGATCAACCAGATTCTTTGGTATAGTTCATGTCTCCCTTTTCATTCTGTTGACTTTCTTTTATTCTGTGTAACTTGAACTCCATATTTATTCTATTGATTTGTTCATAAAATAACATTATCATGTGTAGGATTTATATGTTATATTGCAGTGGTTACTGTGGTTATTATAGTTGATTTATATAGTTTGTTCAGGACATTTTAGGCTTAGCGTGTATACATGGGGTATTTTCCTCTCGTATATACGTTGCCGACTCTCGTCGCGTCTCTGCTCCAGCGTATTTTGAGAAGCGGGGCGTGACAGTGCAGGTCAAGCCTGTTTCTTTATGGTCTAACCATAATCTATTAATTACTAACTAATCACTCTTACTCATGTGATTAACATCCTATAGTAGTTTTCTTTAAAATAATCATAGCTACATAAATAACAATGAACGGTTATGCTAATTCTCATCACTAAGAAGTCTGTAAACCCGAGACACCTAACCTTACTTCTACATTCTGGACTCATCCATTTATTAAATGGATTTAGCCTAGATGAGCAGACCCCTGTACCAAAATGGCATTTTAAATGAAGGTCTGCTTGACTTGATCCAAACCATGGGCGGACAAGGGCCCCCACTCATGCACGCGCTATATAAAATTTTGAAATCACGTAGACATGACGTGCTTCAAGAACGAACATGGACCTGCATTGAATCAATTTTCTGCATGCAACTCTTGTAGAAAATTCACCTTTTTTTTATTTTTCAATAAAACAATGGGATTGTTCAGTACTTCATTATATTAATGTCATGATGATCAAACAATTTCTAGAGTTTTTTATATTAAGCTGGTCGTTGGTGGGTTGAACTTGACCCCCCACTCATACTTTTCGTCCAAGAATCTTCAGTGCCGAGCTCCCGAAATTGTTCCGGAGTCACCAAGAAAGTCCCCAGCAACTGCAACTCTATTGTTGAAGTCAAAATCCAAATTAAGGATAGTGAGAAACCTGAAGCAATTGGTTGGGGGGAAAAAAAAAATCCATTATTTTCTCTCTCCATGACTCATGAGGATTCAAGTAGGTGAGCCTCCGCTTTCAATCAAAACCTCGTTGTGAGTCATTTATCTTGAAAGTTTCTGCGTTGACCTTGAAAAACGTTCAGAATTTTGTTTAGATTGTTGTCGCCGGTCCCTGGTCGGTAGTTGTATATAAACAGGTCGATATAACTGGTATGCCATTAAAACAAATAATAATAAACTTAATGTATTAATAGCTTTAAAATATATATATTTTTTTACTATGACTAATATAAAAATTATTAAAACTAATCGATAGAATTGCCCATTTATACATTTGAATATTGGTCCTGTATGGTATACCAACGGTATTTCAGGTATAAAATTCGGTATGGGTTTACCGGTATATGCACCAATATATCGTTAATACTGCAAACATTCCTTTGGCCATCTTTCTTCACTCTGTTAGATCTAAATTTATTCCATACAAGATCTACATATACTGTAAGCCTCTTTATTATGATCAAAGGGAAGAGGGTTTTAGGCATACCTGATTCCATCACGAGGATGCCGAAGGTTGCACGATCTCGAGGACGCCGGGTTGAGGGAGAGGATTCTTCTCTCCAACTACCAAGTTCTCTTATTTATTCTTAAAGGAGATGAGAGGCCTCCAAGAGAGAGATGGTTATTGTTGTTGTTGTTGGTGGAGAGGGAACCCTACTCATGGTATATATAGCATCAAGAAACCCTAGTTCAACTCATCATAAATCTAGGCCCTTAATTTATAACACGAATTCCACACGTGTGATGAGTCCCACATTCTAATTTAAATACACTCATGGCTAAGTGTAATTGAAAACGTGTCTAGACCCAAACCATTTAAGTTTGATCAATTCTTTATTGGTCAAACAATATAGGTTAAGTGGGCGGGTGCAAATATCCAATTGACTTGATTAGGCACAAAATAAATTAGACTTTAAAACATAATAAGTCTAACAATCTCCCATTTGGGCCAAGCAAGTCATACTGAATAGATATTATGCATAACTTTATGACGTCAAAACTTTAACCGCCGACAAATCACGTTTCAAACAATCTGGTCCATTAAGTCTCCTGCCACCGAACATGGCGATCGTTACCTTCTGTATAATCGAGGTAGGACCTTCCACATCACAAGTTTCAGAACCCCTAACGACATAGATCAAATGTGGACGTGTGGCATGAAAATGTCCTCTGATCAAATAAGGTACAATTCCAACTGGTTTCCACTTTATGACTCCAACGAGTCTAGCCTTATGACTCCAACGAGTCTAACTTTATAACTCCAACGAGTCTAACTGCTAATTCAACAAACTCAAATGCGCAAAAGTAAACTTTAGGAAAAGCAGTTATAAATTTATTTATCAGAATCAACAAATATCCATAAATTGCACTTAGAAATAATGTCTGTTACATAAATTATCCACTCTCACGAAATCAGGATATCATAATGACTAGTCATCCCCATATGAGCAATATACTCTAAGAATACTTTAGGTGAAAGTCTTTTAATGAGTGGATCTGTAATGTTAAGAATAGTGTCATCACTATCAACAGACAAAATATGATTCCGAACTTTATCATTGATGACAAGAAACTTGATGTCGATATGCTTCGACTTTGTTGAACTCTTGTCACTATTGCAGTAGAGCTTTATAACTCTTATTGTCACAGTGTAGCTGTAATGGCCTCTCGACTAAATCCACCATCTTCCTACAATAAGGAAAATATAACATGAAGTGGACTTCCTATTGTCGATACATACAGCATAATCTGAATCTGTGTATCCGATCAGCTGCAACTGATCAGATTTCATGTAGTCTTCTATTGATATCGCATTACCTTCTTGACAGTCTTCCAGAGATCAATCCCATAATTGATCAAGTTTCTGTCAAGTTTCTCAATGGTATATGCTATTTCTGGATGTGTACAAACTTGAGCAGACATCAGACTTCCAACCGCCAATGCATATGGAATGTCTTTCATTTGCTCTTTCTGTAGATCGTTCTTGGGACATTAGAGTAAACTCAACTTATCTCCCTTAGAGCAATTCTTCATGCCACATCTATCTAGCACCTTATCGATATAGGGCTTTTGTGATAAACCTAATATTCCACGTGTCCTGTCACGTTGAATCTGGATGCCTGTCACAAAAGAAGCTCCACCAAGATCTTTCATCTCAAAGTTCTTTGAGAGAAGACTCTTAGTGTCAAGTAAAAGAACCATATCGTTACTTGCTAGTAGAATGTCATCCACATATAGCACAAGAAATATAAGTGTACTCTCTTTAAATTTATGGTGAATACATTGATCAATTATATTTTTCTTAAATCAAAAATCGGATATTACTTGATCAAATTTCAAATACTATTGACGGGATGCTTGCTTTAAACCATAAATGAATTTCTTTATTTGCAAACCAAATATTATGAAACTTTCACTTTAAAACTTTCTGGTTGCACCATACAGATTTCCTTCTCAATGCTACCATTAAGAAAGGCAATCTTAACATCCATTTGGTATAATTCTAGGTCAAAGTGAGCCACCAGTGCCATAATAATCCTAAAAGAATGCTTCATGAAAAACAGGGAGAAAGTCTCCTTATAGTCAATGTCTTCTCTTTGAGTGAATCCCTTTGTGACAAGATGTGCCTTATACCTTTCGACATTACCTTTCGAATTCCGCTTGGTTTTGAATACTCATTTACAACCAATCGGTTTCTTTCCTTCAGGTTAACTCTACTAAATCCTAAACATCATTGTCTTTTATGGATTTTAACTCATCTTTCATAGCATTTGACCACTTAGTGGAGTGAATGTTGAGTTTGGCCTCATTCAAGGATGTGGGGTCATCCTCTAGCCTTATGTCAAACTCATGCTATTGGAGATAAACTATATAGTCATTTGTAATGACTGATCTCCTCTTCCTAGTTGATCTCCTAGGCACTTGTGGTTGAGAATTTCTAGATTCCACCTCATCAGCATGATCTACTTCAGGATGAACTGTATATGTATCTTGTAAGGATGCAACTGTATTTTCATCTTGAAGTGGAACAACTACTTTATCATTTAGAACAATTGTAATGGGTATAACAAATGTTCTTTCTTAAATATGAAATCTTTATGTAGTTAACTCCCACTGTTCTGAATATTCTCAAAAATTTTAGCAATCCGTCTTTATGTTCTTAGTGGAGGGACAATAAAACTTAAAGTCTTTATACCTCTCAGAATACCTTACGAATAAACAACTAACTGTTCTTGAGTCCAACTTCTTCTCATATGGTATATATGACCGAGCTTCCACTAGACAACCCCAAACATATAGATGCCTAATACTGAGAGATTTCCCAGTCCGTAACTCATACAGGGTTTTAGTTACTATTTTGCAAGGTATTCTATTAAGGAGGTGACAACCATTTTTAAGGCTTCACTATATAATGACTTTGGTAGAATAGTGTGAGCTATCATACTCCCAACCATATCCTTTAATGTGTGATTTTATCTCTCAGCAATACCATTTTGACGAGGTGTCCCTGATATGGTGTACTAAGCGATAATACCACTCTTTCAGAAATTGACAAATGGTTCTGGACATTTACCTGATTCGTTATATCTGTCATAGTACTCACCACCATGGTCAGATTTAACGGTTTTAAATATGTCCAATGATTGGGATTTCTCATGGAACAAGTACAGGTACCTATAACGAGAGTAATTGTCTGTAAAAGTGATGAAATATTCATGGCCATTCCAAGAAGCTATAGGGAATGGACCACAAATGTCTGTATACACCAAATTAAGACACTTGAACTTCGTCTAGTACCAAACTTTCTAATGTTTCTTTAATTAATTTTCGCTTAGTGCCTATGCTATTCACATATAGAGATTCAATATATAAAGCATGAAGTTTCAATTTATATAGCGATCAATCAGAATTCTAGTACCAACAACTTTAGGTTTGGAAAGTAGACTAAGCATTTCATTATCAAGAGTGACAGCAAAACTAGATCTGTCTAACAAATGAAATAGAAATATGATTCCGCCTAAAAGGACGGTACATATAAAGTCTCATCCAAATCTAAAACAAAAAATCAGAATCTAATTTAAGCCTACAAACTCCAACAACTTTAATTGCAACTTTATTTCCATCACCCATGTATACGTATCGCTCAGCTGGGCTGGGCCTCCTTTGGGTTTGGAAGTTCCGCATTGAATCGTTTGTGTGAATTATCTATTCATAGTTTATAAAGTGGCACTAAACCTAAATTAATCTCAGAACAAACATAAATATGAGATATACCCGCTAAATAGCCATTTCTGATACTTTATGCATTCCTACTTAAGGTGGCTTACTTTCTTACAGAAGAAATATGCAATGACCTTATGCTACTTTTTCTGCACTTTTACCACTTAGGATCAGCCACTGTAGTGGTGTTTATGTTCCTCCCTTTAGTTTCACTTTTTCTTTTTCTTATTAGAAGTTTACCCTGGATGCTAAATGAGCACTGACATTATCGGGCATAGCGCTTCTAATAGTTATAGGAATAGTGTACTTTATGACCATTAGACACATCTTGTAAGATCTCTCCCACTTACCATAATTGACCTTTTCTTTATTGAACTTTTATTAGTGATAGTAGAGATTCATCAATCTTTAAGGTGTACTCTAGGTGCATGAATTCAAGAACGATCATTTACATGGTCTTATCACTTCTTAAAGTTTGTACCATTCAATTTAAACTACATAAGTGTACAATTTCTCATCAGTTTAACATAAACATTGCATTTAATAAAATTCTACTGTAATAGCCATAAAATTGAATTTCAGAAAATGCAACTAGTCTAACCGATAGAGCTGCCGGTTAAACTTTCAGAACAAGTTGTGTCTCTATATGCCAACATTGTACTGGCCCAATATAGATATCCTAAAGTGTAGGTCCTATGTAAGAGAACAACCTTCTTTGGGCCGACTGTCACTTTATAGGATTGGTCCCAAAGTTTAAGTAATCTATATTGGCCATATAATATATGTAATGACCCGGCCATAATGACAACCTTCCTTTGGGCCGATTGCCACACGCATGGGCCACACAAATTTATGCATCTGGATTCTTGTTCCGCCATCGGACTAGTTGATGAGGGTAATACAATATGGGCCAATAGTGTGACAACCTTCCTTTGGGCCGATTACCACACATCAAGGTTCTCCCACTTGCATTACCCATATCAAGTATCCGAAGCCGTACATAATTCGGCCAAACAATAGTCTTCCTTTGGGCCGGCTATTGTCCGCATGAACTACATACGCAATTAAATAAGCTCTTTTATAAATTCTTTAGTTTGAACATGTATATATCTTTATCTGTGTGTTATCAACTGTAGTAAACACCAATATTCATCATGTAAGACAATATAAGCAATAATATAAATATTAATGAAGCGGAAGCATGTAAGGGTACACATAAACATGATAAATAAATACTTCAATGCCTTCTTTATGTCAACTAACTACTGTTTTATCATGTATAGTTCTTGTAATACTGTAGTGCTCGTCAAGAGCTTCGAAACGGCTGTTTACATGCCCAAAACAGAGGTCGGATGGACCCGTAACAGCTAATTGAAGTTTCTATTGACAAAACGGGTCTGCAGTGCTTATCGGGTCTGAATCAGACCCAATCCGCATGGGTTTCATTAATAGGTCGGGTTTAATAAACTGAATAAAACCTGATTAACTTCATGTGAGATTAGTTGGGATTAGGTTTCTTTATTTGAATAGAATTCTACCACAAAAATTCCTTTAATAGATTAGAATTCTATCTCAACCCTAAAACCCAAATCAATCTCAACAATTTAATTTAAACTTTATATGAAATTAATTAGGAGTAGAAAATTTAGATATATAATTTTAATCTAATAAGAAAACTACTCCTAATTAATTTCATAATCTCGCTTAATTAAGAAAATCCAAAACACAATTATTTTTATTTTTATTTTTTCTTTTTCTTTTCGTTGCCTTATATGCAGGCGCCTGCATGCAGACAGGCCACGATTTTTTTTTTTTTAAATCTAGAATAACACACAAATCAAAATTTCATAAAATATATACATGCTAAAATTCAATAAAAATCATTCATTTTAACCTTTTGATCCAACATATGAGACACAAAATATTTATTGAATCAAAGGAGATATTTTTATGATATTTATAGATCGAGATCATAATTTCTGTAGATCCCTATGATTTGATAAAGAGGTGGCTCTGATACCAATTGATAGATCTAAATTTATTCGATATAAGATCTACATATACTGTAAGCCTCTTTATCATGATCAAGGGAAGGGGGGTTTTAGGCATACCTGATTCCATCACGAGGATGCCGAAGGTTGCACGATCTCGAGGACGCCGGGTTGAGGGAGAGGATTCTTCTCTCCAACTACCAAGTTCTCTTATTTATTCTTAGAGGAGATGAGAGGCCTCCAGAGAGATGGTTATTGTTGTTGTTGGTGGAGAGGGAACCCTACTCATGGTATATATAGCATCAAGAAACCCTAGTTCAACTCATCATAGATCTAGGCCCTTGATTTATAACACGAATTCCACACGTGTGATGAGTCCCACATTCTAATTTAAATACACTCATGGCTAAGTGTAATTGAAAATGTGTCTAGACTCAAACCATTTAGGTTTGATCAATTTTTTATTGGTCAAACAATATAGGTTAAGTGGGCGGGTGCAAATATCCAATTGACTTGATTAGGTCCAAAATAAATTAGACTTTAAAACATAATAAGTCTAACACACTCGACTCTCTGTCTGCAGTAGAAATTGGCCTGAATAGCAGCACTTCTGCTGAATTGAGTCAGTTCATAGAACTTTTGCAATTGCTATGAAGAATCTTCCGTATTCAAAGGGGTGTGATTGCTTGTTTGCTGGAGCCTGGCACTTCGGATCCCTCTCCTGCCCTCTTCTCTTCGGCGTGCTCACCGGATGTTTGATGGAATGTCTAGATGGGGCAATTGAAGTACTGGGTGCTTTGCTTCGCCGCAGGGTGGCCTGGATGGCCGGTCAGAGATCAGAAGGCCGGGACAGAGGGCTTTGAGGGACTGCTGCCACCACTGTGGCCAGTTAGGCCACATTAGAGGCATCAGATTATTTTTCCAGTAGATTACAACTCGACTCAAGGAATAATATATACATCTTACTCTCGTATATTGCACATTAATTTTTAAAACAGAGTGCCATATTTCGCTCTCTGTTTACTCTATTTTGAGCCAAAAAATATAGTTCAAATAGCATGATTCGAATCAAAATCCAAATTAAGAATAACGAGAAAATAGTCAATTGCTTCCAATAATATCCATTTTGTATAAAACCCATAACATCCAGAGATCTCAAGATTGACTTCTTGACATCATTTTGTGGTTACTAAAAGATAATTACCTTTGTCACTTAACCAGACAAAAAAAAAATGTATACATGCAGTTTTTATTTTAAACTTACGTTGTTTTATAAATATTATTACTTTCTACTCTTTTGTCATTGGACAAGTTTTTTACTATGATTTTAGCTTAATATTAAGACTGTTTTTCTCTCAAATTAACCCAATTTCCTGCCCCTTTTTACAATCTTATGTGCTTATTAATTTGTGTGTTATTTTGAGAGTACGGTGGGGATCGTTAAGATTTGCTAGAGCTGAACAAATTTATTTATTGCATTGAGTAACCATTCTGATGCCTCTAACGTCAAGACTGACCAATTTTGCGATGGAGAGTCTGTCTCTACTGTAACTAACAACTTGTTGGATTCTTAGGGGTTTTTTTCCCTTTTTTTTAAGAATTAGGTTTTGTTTGGTTATAAGAGTTAGTTGGTGTTAACCTCTAACTCTTGATGCACAAGCATTTTTTTTTCTTCAAGAGTTATGAAAGAGGTGTAGAGGGTAATCTTGAGATTTTTTTTTTGGGGGCGGGGGGTGGCGGAATTGCAATGTGCCCTAATTTTTTGTAGCCAAAAAAGATCTTAGGAAACCAAAGTCAAATTTTGTTCTTGTTAGAGAAAAACAAAAAAGATGAAGTTAAATGTATTTGTATTTGTTAACACCCCATAGCAAATTCATGATGGATGAAACATTAAGAATTTGAAAACTATGGTTGATGAGAAGAAGATGTCAACCAATAGGGAACATCTTCTGAAAAAGAGATATACACTGAATATGGAACTAAGGATGAAGCGTTGATAGATGA
>JAVJIF010019260.1:0-98062 GCA_038442645.1 Agave tequilana
ATTTCATTAAGTTAGAGCTCTAATGTACCCTTATTTTAGTAAAATTATCTAAAAGGAGAGATCACATACAAAAAGTTACAATTATATTCTATTCCAAATATTTATAAAATCTAGCATGAGCGTGTATGTGAGTCTGCCCATGCCTACGAGTAGGAGAAATGTTCTTTTTTTTTGTGTGGTATAAATAGTTTTCTAAACATGAATGTCTCACCTATATACCTATATATAAAGTGTCCCGTTTTTATATATAGTAAGTTATATGAGAAAACAAAATTATATACGTAGTCATCCATATCATTTTTTCTTGCATGAGACAATTACGGGTACATTTGAATCAAGCAGCATCATCCATCCTTATCTTTTTAGCAACAGGACGAGTTTCTATCCACCACCATGCATGAGAACAGTAAACGTCGTGCTCGGTGACTCGACGCCAGCTAGAGATGTCTTGATAATAATTAAATAGAGACAAAAATTCCGTACATGCGCACGGAGTTTTAACACGTGAACATCGTATTCAGTAACGCGATGGGCGCAGATAGAGATGTGGCCATAATAATTAAATGCAGACAAAAAAATTCCATGCATGCAAATTTTTATAAGGACGAAGGGCCATGACAGACGTCTGGATAATAATAAATATATGGCCTGTTTGGTTGACGGTGGAAGTGAGGAAGTAAGGAAGTGAGGAATTGGTAATAGTTCCCTTTGGAACTTGGGAATTGATTAGTAAGTTTTCTGGTGTTTGGATGTTGTAAGGAAGTGTGATTTGGAAAATGTTATGTTTTTTCCGGTGTTTGGATGGTAATGTGAAAGTGGAAGTGAAAAAGTTGACCACAAAGTTGACCGCAAAATAATATTAAACTAAAAATTAATTAAGAAAAATAAAAAATAGACTGTAATTAGAATGCAAGTGAGATTTACATGATCAAAAAATTAACTGTTTTGTTCTACAACTTATTATAAATGAGATTTACATGATCACAAAATTAACTGTATCACTTTGGAAGTGAGGAAATGGTTGTGTAAAAGAGAAAATAGAGAAGGAAAAGGAGTTTTCTTATTTTCCTTTTCCGATGTTTGGATAGATAGGGAAGTAAGCAATTATATTTCCTGATTTCCTTACTTCCGCCCACTTCCTTGCATCCAAACACCCCCATAGACAAAAATTCGATACATGTGACAGATTTTTACAAGAGAGAGTGACCCAAAACACGTTAGATATGATGGATTACCCCACGAGAAGTCATCACTCAGGGCCTATTTGATTGACTGTAGTGATTACAACTCGCAAGTTAAAATAAAAATAAAAAAATAATTATAATAATATAAAAATATATTATGCTTTATAATATTTAGTTGGTAATATAAAAATTTAAGTGAGAAAGGTTATTGTGTTTTACAGTTTTTGATTAGTAATATTTTACTAATATTATCAATGAAGATCATAATTAACGTCAATATTCCGGAGATATTGGACTTGAAAGAAGCCATTGAGTTTTGGATATGAATTCTCTGCGAGAGCCAATTTTAAGGGTTCAATTTATAGGGGAAAATTTAACAGCCAGTGATCAAAAGACTAGCATGTAACTGTCCCAGCTCAATGTACGAACATGGGTGCATCACAAATATGAATTAGAGAAAAACATACGGTGTAGAAATTGTTAGATCATAGGCCGCGGGGTCACGGGTTGACATCGAAGCCCAAAACGTAAATGATGGCCACTCGTGGGGTCCACATGATAACAAGAGTTAGGACTGCCTGCCATGGCCTTTAGTTCTTACATTTAATGGAGCAAATTTACAGGAGAATAGTTTTTTTAGCATGATCTGTTCTACCGTGATCTCTAGTAACATATTTTTATAATTTACCACTTGAGTTAGAGTTTAAATATTTTTTTATTCTAGTAATTCTATATAAAAAAAATTAAAATTATATATATTACTTCATATATTTTATAAAATTCAATATGGACACGTATGTAGGTCAGCCCCTGCCTACAAGCATGAGAAATGTTTTTTTATTTTTATTTTTTGTTATGATATAACTAGTTTCCTGAACAACATTGCCTCAGCCATGTTTAGAGTGTCCCATAGATTATGTAGTATATAAAAAAAACTAATTATATAGGGATAGATTTGGGTACATGCAGAATAGGCATGTCTATGGGTTGGGTCCAGACCCAGACCCGACCTGATTAAGCGGGTATGAAAAGGGCTACTCTGGACCCATACCCGTTTACCCGCATACCCGTATACCCATTATTAAATGGGATAGTCTGATTTTGCTTGAGCCAGACCCGGTTACCCATTTACCCATTTCAAACATAAATATAAATAATACTGATAGAATTAAAACCTTAGAGATTTAGGCTTCAGACCCCATCAGTAAATGATCCCTTTGTGCTTTAAGTGTTGAAGACTGTTGGTTGATTAGTAGGTGATCCTATTGCTGTGTTTCTTCAAATAAATTAGGGGGCCTTGCTTTAATTTTTTTCTTTATTAGAATCTTTCATCGAAAATGTTCCCTCCACCTCTTGCACCTGGTTGCATTTAATCCTTTATTGATATTAAAACATGCTTTCTTTTTACAAAAGTTTTTCCCCTCTCTTCATGTGTTTTTGTCACTGCTTTTGTTTATGTATCTTGTTTTTTCCCTTTTGTTATGGGTCCGGGTAAACTGGTCTAGACCTACGGGTATAGCGGGTCCGGGTATGAAAACCCATCTTCTGGACTCACGGGTAAATGGGACGGGTATGGTACCACTTGTACCGCCCGAACCCGACCCGTTGACAGGCCTAATGTGGAAGGCTTCGAGTCCTAATCTTTTCCACTCAAGCTCAATCGCACGACATTCAAACACAAGATCCACTCTATTGAAGTTGATCTACACTGTTTAAAATAACTAAATATAAAAAATTAAGTATTTTGAATAATTTTTGCCCATCCATCATCAATTTGGCGAAAAATGAGCAGTCAAAAATAGCATTTTACTTAGATCTGCGATTTTAGACATATAAATTCTCGATCTGACTATTTTAACATGATCTAAAAATTAAAAAAAAAAAAAACCACACACTAATTTTTTTAGGTTTCATGTAGTATACACCATAAAACTAGCGAACCCACTATTTCGGCCGTCCATTTTGCGCCTACCTAATAGATAGACAAAATTATTCAGAATATTTGATTTTTGATTTTTAGTTACTTTAAACAATGTACATCAACTTCAACAGAGTAGATTGTAGTTGAAGATCGTGAGATTGAGTTCGAGTGGGAAGAATTCGGGCTCGAATCCTTCCACATGTACTCAAGTCTATCTCAATTATATATGTAGCCATCCATATCATTTTAAGCATCGAGTCTCTATCCACTTTGCATGAGAAGACAGTAGGGTTTGGTTCATATGTGTGAGCCACACACACATATTATAAGAGGGTCAATCTCACGTTGACACATGAGATTGATCCTCTTATAATATCATAAAAGGTTCAAAAACTTTAAAGCTTTGTATTCATGAAACCTGACATCTTATCCACGCGTCAACACTAAATTGTCCATCTTATAATATATATGTGTGGTTCACACATGTGAGCCGAGTCCTGTAGGCACGGTTGTATTTGTGATCGTGAACGTCGTATTATTCAGTGACTCAATGGCATGGGAAGGACCATCTAGAGAGGTCTTGATAATAATTAAATAAATACAAAAATTACCTACATGTGAAAGATTTTTGTCTAAGGCAACAGAAAACATGTGTTTGTTGTAAAACTCTGAGAAATATAATACCAAAACAGAGAATTCTAGAGACAAAATAGAAGTAGGAATTCTTATTGATTTCTGAAGTGTACATTGAAATGAATCAGGAAGGGCCTATTTATAGGACAACTTTGGGGTACTATGCAGTCACTATTATGCAGTTACTATGCATGCTTGCATCATCGCTTGCATCGGCGCATAGTAAAATCATTAATGGTGCATAGTAAAGGTTCGCAGCCATCGTTTCATAACACTCCCCTTAGCTGTTAACTATACATGATGTCTCATTAAAAACCTTGGTAGGAAAACCTAGTGGGACAAAACTATAGCGAAGGGGAAAAGAGTACATCATCTCTGTATACGTGTTCTATGCTGCCTCGTTAAAAACCTTACCAGGAAAACCCTGTGGGACAAAATCATAGTAAGGGAAAAAGAGTGTAGCCACGTAAGCTCCCCCTCAAGTTGACATGAGTAGTTCTTCTTCATAAGTCTCGCATATGACGCATCCCAATATCATGAATAAGCTTTCTGAGAGTTGCAGTGAGAAGTGCCTTTGTAAAGAGATCTGCCACATTATCACTTGATCGGATATACTGAATATTAATTTTTTTATCCTTTTCAAGCTCTTGGCTGAATGAGAAGAACTTCGGGGGTATATGCTTGGTACGGTCGCTTTTGATGAATTCTTCCTTCATTTGAGCGACGCATGCAGCATTGTCTTCAAACAATACTGTTGGATCTCTATTGACTGATAATCCACAAGTTGCTTGGATGTGTTGAGTTACAGACCTTAGCCATACACATTCTCGACTTGCTTCATGGAGTGCTATAACTTCAGCATGATTAGAAGAAGTGGCAATAAGTGTCTGCTTTTGTGAATGCCAAGAGATCGCTGTACCTCCACATATGAACACATATCCTTTTTGAGACCTGTCTTTATATGGATCTGACAAGTAACCTGCATCTAGATAACCAGTTATTTCTTATTTTGATCCTCTGGAATAAAACAAACCAAAATTAGTTGTTCCTCAAAAATAACGAAATATATGTTTAATACCATTCCAATGTCTCAGTGTAAGAGATGAGCTAAATCTTGCTAGTAAATTAGTAGCAAATGCTATATCTGATCGGGTACAATTAGCCAGATACATAAGAGCTCCAATTGTACTTAGGTATGGTACTTTAGGACCAAGAACCTCTTCATTATCTTCGCGAGGGCGAAATGAATCCTTTTCTACATTTAATGATCTAATAACCATTGGAGTGCTTAAAGGGTTTGCTTTATCCATGTTAAAGCGTTTCAAAACCTTTTCAGTATAATTTTATTGATGCAAAAGTATTCCACTTTGAAAGTGCTCAATCTGTAAACCAATACAATATTTGATTTTCCTAGAAAGGTTTTTAATGAGACATCATGTATAGTTGACAGCCAAGGGGGAGTGTTATGAAACGATGGCTACCGATCTTTACTATGCACCATTAATGATTTTACTATGCGCTGATGCAAGCGATGATGCAAGCATGCATAGTAACCGTATAGTAGTCACTGCATAGTACCCCAAAGTTTTCCTATAAATAGGCCCTTCCTGATTCATTTCAATGTACACTTCAGAAATTATTAAGAATTCATACTTCTACTCTATCTCTAGAATTCTCTGTTTTGATATTATATTTCTCGGAGTTTTACAACATATTTTCAAATTCATTCTTTAAATACATCATTGCTTCTAGGACTTCTTTATGAGTCCCAATGATATTTAAATCATCAACATATACAGCAATGATAATGAATCCGGATGTTGTTTTCTTTATAAAAACACATGGGAATATAGGATTATTCACATATCCTTCTTTTAACAAATAATCGCTTAATCGATTATACCACATGCGCCCTGATTGTTTTAACCCATATAACGATCTTTGTAATTTGATCGAATATAATTCTTTAGGTTTTGAACTTAATGTTTCAGGCATTTTAAATCCTTCAGGGATTTTCATATAAATATCGCTATCAAGTGACTCATATAAATAAGCTGTAACAACATTCATAAGACGCATTTCTAAATTTTTAGAAACTGTTACGCTGATTAAATATCTAAACGTAATTGCATCCATTACTGGAGAATATGTTTCTTCATAATCAATTCCAGGTCTTTGCGAAAAACCTTGAGCGACAAGTCGAGCTTTGTACCTTACAATCTCATTTTTCTCATTGCGTTTTCGTACAAAAACCCATTTATATCCTACTGGTCTCACGACTTCAGACGTGAGGATAATAGCTCCAAATACTTTACGCTTATTAAGCGAATTCAATTCAGCTTGTATAGCGTCTTTTCATTTGTCCAATCATGCCTATTTTGACATTCAGTGACGGATCTTGGTTCAGGATCCTCACTTCGTTAATAATATCACATGCTACGGAATAGGAAAATATTTCATCCATATTTTTCATCTCATTTCGATTCCATAATCCTCCTGTAATGACATAATCAATAGAGATCTCATGATTTTTTATATCTTCAGGATTTCTCGTCTCTTGATTTGTCTTATTTTATATTTCTTTTAGAACACATTCTTGTACATTGGGGTCATCATGTTTATCTGCTCCTTTTCTTTTTCGAGAATTTTTATCTTGGAACCGATTGGTCTACCACGCTTCAGGCGTGTCTTAGACTCATTAGTGACTTCATTCTCGGATTGTCCTTTTGGGATTTCAATCCGAGCAGGAGCATTTACAACTGATATATATGATTTAGTCATTCTTTTTGTATCAGAGAACGCATCTGGCAATTGATTGGCTATTCTTGTAAATGCATAATCTTTTGCACTTCTGTCTTACATTGCTTTGTGTGAGGATCAAGATGCAAAAAGGATGGTTCACTCCATGTAATCTCCTTCTCCAACTGTTTCTTTTCTCCCCCTAATGCTGGGAAAATTGCCTCATTGAAATGGCAATCGGCAAACCGAGCCATAAAAATATCACCGATTTTAGGCTCAAGATATCTTATAATAGAAGGAGATTCATAGCCGACATATATTCCTAGTTTTCTTGAGGACCCATCTTTGTACGTTGTGGTGGAGCAATCGGTACATATACCCCACAATCAAAAATTCTATGATGGAAAATATTTGGTTCTTGACCAAATGCTAATTGTAGAGGGGAGTATTCATGATATGCACTTGGTCTGATGCGAATTAATGCTGCAGCATGTAAAATTGCATGACCCCATATAGAAATAGGAAGTTTTGTTCTCATTATTAATGGTCTAGCAATAAGCTGGAAGCGCTTAATCAGTGATTCAACCAAACTATTTGTGTATGTAGATGGGCAACAGGATGTTCAACAACTATTCCAATTGACATACAATAATCATTAAAAGTCTGAGACGTAAACTCACCAGCATTATCAAGTCTAACTTTCTTGATTGTATAATCAAGAAATTGTGCTCGTAATCTAATTATCTGAGTAAGAAATCTCGCAAATGTCACATTGCGAGTTGATAATAAACAAACGTGTGACCATCTACTGGAGGCATCTATTAATACTATAACATATCTAAATGGTCCACACAATGGATGTATAGGCACACATATATCACCTTGGATACGTTCAAGAAATGTAGGTGATTCAGTTTTATTTTAGCTGGTGATGGTTGTTGGCCCAGAGGCATTTCACTCTAGTTTTGATGATGATTAACTCATGTAGTTATAGTTTACTAATAATCTTGTGATGCTTAGTTTCAGATATTTAACCAAGATATTAGTAGGTGATTAGCTTCAACAAGGTGTATTGGAGCTTCCATATGGTGATTCAAGAGCCGAGCGTCAAAGTTCATACCCTAACACTCGTTGGAGTTAAGCTCGGTGGATCACGTTTGGATCGAGTCGACTTAGAGACGGCGCTCTACAAGAAGACTTCGGTACCTTGTTTAGTTTATAGTTTATTTTAGATCCATTGTTAAAGATTAGATAGTGTGATATGCTCAAGTTCACAACACACACACTTGTTTCTAGTTTCATGTTTTTCGGTTTTCGGTTTTCGGTTTAACCGATCTTGGTTTTCGTGAATAAATAGAATCAAAACAAGTTTACATGGTTTAATGTATATTAGATTTGTTCTATATACATGTATGCTTCATATCTTAGACAAACTAATTTTGATATGCCTATTCATGTGTTTGGAGTTTTGTGTTTTAATAAAACATATTTTCGGATTTAATATCAAAAACATTGATATATATCTTTATATGTATATTAGATTATATCCATATACTATATGCCTAAAATGTTGTTTCAATATCATGTTTTTGTATTTAGATGAGTTTTGGATAAAACGATTTTTCATTTCAAAAATCCTAGTTTTGGAAAATACAGAATTTGGTTTTCGGTAAAATTTCCGTAACACAAAAAGAGTTCAAATGTTTGTAACTTGATTTGATTTTTACTCAAAAAAGTTTGTATTTCAAAGAGAATATAAGAACTTATTTTTGTGAATTTTTAGAAATTTTATGAGATTTATTTGGTAATTAAAAACCCAATTTTAAAATCCCTTAACCAGCCCTGCCAGGCTCTGGCGGTCGACCGGACCCAGAGTCGGTCGATCAGACCAGTCGACTGACGTGCACAAGAACGTGCACGCTGGCCAGCCACTTGGGCCGGTCGACCGATTGCAAGTACCCCACTCTCGGGTGGGGGCGGTCGACCGGACGGTCGACCGTGGGGCTTGGCACGGTCGACCAAGCGGTCGACCAGCCACAGAGCAAGTGCTCTCTGGAAATTAGCGCGGTCAACCGGGCGGTCGACTGGCAGGCTCAATGGTCAATTTTTTGACCGTTGGCTGGTCGACCGACCGGTCGACGGAAGGTCAATTTTGACCTTTCTGCTGCCAACGGGCAGAATATTTATGGGGCCTATTTATACCCCATTTGAAGTGGGTTTTAAAAAAAGATTTTCAAGAAGAAAAATTTCCTACTCTTTAGTGTTTTATTACTAGTTTCAAAAGAGTATTTAGAGCTTTAAAGATTTGATCTTACCTTGTTTTAAAAGGGGTTTGGAAAAATCAAGAAAAGAAAATTCTTTGGAAATTGCTTTGATCTTCATTTTCAATTCTATCTAGAGTTTTTTTCCTAGAGTTTTTCTTTGAGTTTTTTATTTTCAAACTCTTTGTTTTCCACACTTGAGCCATATCATTCTATCCTATCTATTAGGATCTTTTGTTTTGTGGGAAAAGAAGTTGTTTGTGGTTGAGATAGACCACCAAGTTGTAACCCTCCTTATTTGTGATATCTCTCTTGTGTAGAGGTTGATTTTGGAGGGGTGGTTGGCTCCCTCTAGTGAGAGGTGGAGATTGTTGGTTGGCTCTGTAATACCCCGTTTCCGGAATACGTACTTAGTTGCGTATTCAGATTTTCAGTCGTATTTTTTCGATTTGTTTCCTGTATTTATTCTGTATGATGAATTCCTTATATGATTGTTTTTGTTTTGGATTTGGATTCGTGGACACGGAGTCAGCCTAGTCTGAACCGAAGGACCCGATCCTAGTATATTACCCGATTGGCCTTTCCGGTGTTTAGATTTGACCGATTTCAGTTCCAAAGATTATTTTCCAATATTTTAGATTTTATATGATTTTCTGAAATTATCTTGGATTAAAAGGAATTTCTCCAAAACCGGTGTCGGCCAGTACCGCTGACCGATTCCCGGATTTTTTAATTCTCAAACGGTTTGGAATTTCTAAATGATTCTTTAGACATTATTCCTTAGAATCATATTTTCTACCTACATTCTTTTTCTGAGGATTTTATGATTTTATGAAAATTCCAACGGAGTCGGTAAATTATTGATTCCAGGATTTTTAGTTTCAAAACTATAAGGTATTTCTTCAAACGGATTTCACTATTGGTCTTTATATATTATTATTGATTTTTGGTAATTATTTCGGGTCGTTCCGAGATACTTGAATTTCGGACGATTCCGGTATTTTCCCGAAAGGTTTCCGCATCCGCAACTGAGTCCCGGGAATCCGCCACTTCCATTATTTTCATCTTCTTTCCCAAGAAAATATCTTCTCATTATAATTTCTTTTTCATTTTTCCTTTTCCTTTATTTCTTTCCTTCCTCCACTAACCAAAGCCTTTTCCAATTTTCCAATAATTCCAATTTCCACATAATCCCACTCACTTTCACCTAATCCCTTTTTTAAATCCCACTCATTCTCTCTCTCCCCCATGGCCGGCCAAGTGGCCAAGAGAAGGACACTCACCTCACCTCCCCTTTTTGCAATTAAGCCCCTCTCTTCTATCTAAATTGCTCCCCCTTCACAAAATCCCAATACTATATATATCCTTCCTTTACATTTCATTTCTCTTTTTCATTCTCTTCATCAAGAGCCAAAGCCCTAGCCTTCACCTCCTTCAATTCCTCTTCATCTCCACCACCTCAACAACTACTCCAACACTTTAGCTTCACCTCCTTCCTCCTTCATCACCATGGAAGCAACCACAAGGGCATCAACCACACCAAAGGATCATCACCATCTTCTTCATCGTCAACTTCAATCACCACCACCATCACTCCCTCACCTCATGGAGACCAATCACTCTCTTTGGTGAGTGATCTTACTCATTTAGACTTAGTCTATTCTTAGTGTACATGTGTATTCATATCATGTTCAATTATGACTTCAATCCATGTTTGTTTACCATCAAACCCAAACCCTAGGAAATCTGTTCTGTTTGCTGTTTCCAGTCAATTAGTCGACTTGACCTAGAACCTAGTCGACTAGAAACCCTTAGCTGAAACGTAGCTTTTTCTGAAACACAGTATTAGTCGACTTGCCTTAGATCCTAGTCGACTATAGATCCTTAGTCGACTACACTCTTGACCCTAGTCGACTAACCTTGTCCTGAATCAGAAACCCCAACTTTCTGTATCTCAGTTCTAGTCGACTTGACCATACTATTAGTCGACTTAGAGTATCTGTTAGTCGACTACCCTTATGACTCCAGTCGACTAACTATTCCCTGAAACCAAACCAAACTCTCTGGATCACAGTATTAGTCGACTACCCCATATTCCTAGTCGACTAACCCCTCTGTTAGTCGACTACTCTTCCAACCTAGTCGACTAATTCTGGCTGTCTGTTCTGATTGATTACTTCCTTGGACATGAACCTTAGCCTATAGACTTATATCATATGTTAGTATTGTTTGACTTGTCATTTGACGAACATCATCTTACCTTCTCTTTTCTCTCTCCTCTTCTCTCTACATATTTATATCAGGTTTTGTGGCGCACCCCAAGCTTCCGTGGATTACGGCTCTTTCGGTATTTTGGAGTTTAGGCGAGTGTTCTCACTCGCTACCCTCTTACTTCTTATTTCATTGATTTTGCGCATGTTCTCGCTTTAGCTTTCATGTATTTTATTTCATGTGCTATGTCTTTTATTGCTTTATGCTATGCGTGGCCGACCCTTCGTGGTCGTTGGACTTGTTGGACTTTGGGTCCTTACTTTTATATTACCACTTGGCATTACTTTAGACCTGTTAGTTATGTGCTACCATTTGACATATGTATATCACCTGACATCTAGTGTGTTATCACCTGACCACTTGGCATGCTCTATGGCAAGACCCTATTGGTATGACCTGACTTACCCAGACTATTATCAATCTCTTGACATAACTTGCCACCTGATTACTATCAATCTCTTATATGCTTGGTTGCTTGTTAATTATCATCATCCTGTCATGCTATCACTTTACACCCAGCATGATATACTTGACTTGTGATTATCATTCTTACGGGAACTTGACTTATTATCCTGTATCATGATCAGTGACTTGTTTTCCTGCTTTACATGCAGTGACCTGACTATGTTATACTTATGTACTCCTGATTCCTGATCATGTCTATTTCCTGTTTTTCCCGTAAGGTGATAATTAAACTATTGAATCTTAAAATGGACCAACTTGTATTGGGTCGGGGGAAACATGCGGATATCGATATGTGTTCGTGTTTACAGTGGCATTAGGTTGTGCACTATATATCCGGTCTTACCTGTGGTACTCCAGGGGACCGAGGGGAGTGCTTTCTCCCTTTCCTGTTTACTGTCATGACAAGGGCATACATAAGTCCCTCCTGTTTAGCCTTGCGGCAGGTTCCGTCTTCAAGCAACGGAACAATCCTGGGCCGTGGTCCCGGGTATGCACGGGACCCACTGTAAACATAGTTCGTTGATACCCCCGCTGTTTCCAATAACAACCTCGACTTGCTTATATATGGATGTATGTGAGTTGGCCGTACACCGAGACACATACCGAGATATATGGGTTAGACGAGTATAATAAAGTGTCATAATAACCGGCTCTTTAAGTTGTAAGTAGAGGTATGTGGAATGGGACGCATACCAAAGCCTGCAACTTAAACGGCTATGAATCTGTGATGTGCCTTACCGTATTTGATTCTTCGGGACTTTATATCGGATTTCCTGTTTTATGAGTATTATGTTATAACTACCTGGTAGCTCGGATTGGTTTTATTCGGATTTCCTGTTTTATGATTATCCTGCCATATCTATTCATACCTGCTCTAACCTATCTGCCTCCTGAGTATTTCCCACTTGATATCACTTGATATATGCATTATTGTGCTCACCCTACTTCACCACTTGGTTTTGCTTCTACACTCGCCTGGGGAGTATCATTTGACTCCCCTGGATTCTCACGTCCAGGTCCTGGAGCCCGGAGCGTGTGGATTTCTCCCTTTGCTGATCAGAGTAGCGCAGCGGTAGCGTGGACCTCCAGCCGACCGTCCTGAGCCACATCCTTCCAGGCCCCCCTGTGGGTCTCTCGAGTTTTCCTTTTTAAACTCGTGAGTACCTTTATGCTGTTTTACTCTTGTACATCTGCTTGTATTCCCGCATTTGCGCATATTAGTGATATGATATTCATGTAATGTTAGATCACTACTAGTGATAATTCTGTAATTGTATATATGCGTTGGAATGTATAATGCACCAATTGCTTCCGTACTCTGATTCTTGTCTGTACTGATGCTTAGCGTATATACGGGAGGGTAATTCTGACCTACGTATATACGTTGCAGTGACGTCCCCGTATCGCCGGGATCGGGGCGTTACAGGTTGGTATCAGAGCTTAGGCTCTAACTTCCTCAGTACGTCCAGAAGGCAAATCAATGGTAAAGAGATTTGCAACTGGAATACATGAGTCTTGGTTATACATTCCAACTGCAAGTGCAGAGTTATCTATTTCTTGACTATCTTTCCTTTGATTTCAAATCCCTCCTTGACTATCTTTCCTTTGATTCCTAAATCCTTCCTATCCTTTCCCTGTTTTGGTTTATGTTTTGGTTTTATGAAGCCTTATACTAATTTAAGATATGACTAGACTAGAGAGGTAGTGGCTGGTTCAGAATGAGGCTCTTATGTGATCTCTTCGGCCAACTTGATGAAGCTTGGTATTCTCCAGATCGATCTTGATCTGGCTATCTTTCAGAGGACAGCAGTCGGATTCTTAATTATCGGTCTTCTTTATTATGCTCAGGATTTTCGGGGTTTTCTTTATTTCACAGCCACGACATCATCAGTATTATTCAGCATTATTCTAAAGATTTATTTCACAGCCACGACATCATCAGCCGGAAATGCAGAGTATAATTATTATTCAGTTGACTTGAGAGCCCTACCTATAGTGCTTCATATCTTAATTAGTATAAATTCCAGCCTTTGTCCCCTTTGTATTCAATTTGCCCCTTAACGAAATTGCGAGGACGCAATTTTTGTAAGGTGGGTGGATTGTAATACCCCGTTTCCGGAATACGTACTTAGTTGCGTATTCAGATTTTCAGTCGTATTTTTCGATTTGTTTCCTATATTTATTCTGTATGATGAATTCCTTATATGATTGTTTTTGTTTTGGATTTGGATTCGTGGACACGGAGTCAGCCCTAGTCTGAACCGAAGGACCCGATCCTAGTATATTACCCGATTTGGCCTTTCCGGTGTTTAGATTTGACCGATTTCAGTTCCAAAGATTATTTTCCAATATTTTAGATTTTATATGATTTTCTGGAATTATCTTGGATTAAAAGGAATTTCTCCAAAACCGGTGTCGGCCAGTACCGCTGACCGATTCCCGGATTTTTTAATTCTCAACGGTTTGGAATTTCTAAATGATTCTTTAGACATTATTCCTTAGAATCATATTTTCTACCTACATTCTTTTTCTGAGGATTTTATGATTTTATGAAAATTCCAACGGAGTCGGTAAATTATTGATTCCAGGATTTTTAGTTTCAAAACTATAAGGTATTTCTTCAAACGGATTTCACTATTGGTCTTTATATTATTATTGATTTTTGGTAATTATTTCGGGTCGTTCCGAGATACTTGAATTTCGGACGATTCCGGTATTTTTCCCGAAAGGTTTCCGCATCCGCAACTGAGTCCCGGGAATCCGCCACTTCCATTATTTTCATCTTCTTTCCCAAGAAAATATCTTCTCATTATAATTTCTTTTCCATTTTTCCTTTTCCTTTATTTCTTTCCTTCCTCCACTAACCAAAGCCTTTCCAATTTTCCAATAATTCCAATTTTCCACATAATCCCACTCACTTTCACCTAATCCCTTTTTTAAATCCCACTCATTCTCTCTCTCCCCCATGGCCGGCCAAGTGGCCAAGAGAAGGACACTCACCTCACCTCCCTTTTTGCAATTAAGCCCCTCTCTTCTATCTAAATTGCTCCCCCTTCACAAAATCCCAATACTATATATATCCTTCCTTTACATTTCATTTCTCTTTTTTCATTCTCTTCATCAAGAGCCAAAGCCCTAGCCTTCACCTCCTTCAATTCCTCTTCATCTCCACCACCTCAACAACTACTCCAACACTTTAGCTTCACCTCCTTCCTCCTTCATCACCATGGAAGCAACCACAAGGGCATCAACCACACCAAAGGATCATCACCATCTTCTTCATCGTCAACTTCAATCACCACCACCATCACTCCCTCACCTCATGGAGACCAATCACTCTCTTTGGTGAGTGATCTTACTCATTTAGACTTAGTCTATTCTTAGTGTACATGTGTATTCATATCATGTTCAATTATGACTTCAATCCATGTTTGTTTAACCATCAAACCCAAACCCTAGGAAATCTGTTCTGTTTGCTGTTTCCAGTCAATTAGTCGACTTGACCTAGAACCTAGTCGACTAGAAACCCTTAGCTGAAACGTAGCTTTTTCTGAAACACAGTATTAGTCGACTTGCCTTAGATCCTAGTCGACTATAGATCCTTAGTCGACTACACTCTTGACCCTAGTCGACTAACCTTGTCCTGAATCAGAAACCCCAACTTTCTGTATCTCAGTTCTAGTCGACTTGACCATACTATTAGTCGACTTAGAGTATCTGTTAGTCGACTACCCTTATGACTCCAGTCGACTAACTATTCCCTGAAACCAAACCAAACTCTCTGGATCACAGTATTAGTCGACTACCCCATATTCCTAGTCGACTAACCCCTCTGTTAGTCGACTACTCTTCCAACCTAGTCGACTAATTCTGGCTGTCTGTTCTGATTGATTACTTCCTTGGACATGAACCTTAGCCTATAGACTTATATCATATGTTAGTATTGTTTGACTTGTCATTTGACGAACATCATCTTACCTTCTCTTTTCTCTCTCCTCTTCTCTCTACATATTTATATCAGGTTTTGTGGCGCACCCCAAGCTTCCGTGGATTACGGCTCTTTCGGTATTTGGAGTTTAGGCGAGTGTTCTCACTCGCTACCCTCTTACTTCTTATTTCATTGATTTTGCGCATGTTCTCGCTTTAGCTTTCATGTATTTTATTTCATGTGCTATGTCTTTTATTGCTTTATGCTATGCGTGGCCGACCCTTCGTGGTCGTTGGACTTGTTGGACTTTGGGTCCTTACTTTTATATTACCACTTGGCATTACTTTAGACCTGTTAGTTATGTGCTACCATTTGACATATGTATATCACCTGACATCTAGTGTGTTATCACCTGACCACTTGGCATGCTCTATGGCAAGACCCTATTGGTATGACCTGACTTACCCAGACTATTATCAATCTCTTGACATAACTTGCCACCTGATTACTATCAATCTCTTATATGCTTGGTTGCTTGTTAATTATCATCATCCTGTCATGCTATCACTTTACACCCAGCATGATATACTTGACTTGTGATTATCATTCTTACGGGAACTTGACTTATTATCCTGTATCATGATCAGTGACTTGTTTTCCTGCTTTACATGCAGTGACCTGACTATGTTATACTTATGTACTCCTGATTCTTGATCATGTCTATTTCCTGTTTTTCCCGTAAGGTGATAATTAAACTATTGAATCTTAAAATGGACCAACTTGTATTGGGTCGGGGGAAACATGCGGATATCGATATGTGTTCGTGTTTACAGTGGCATTAGGTTGTGCACTATATATCCGGTCTTACCTGTGGTACTCCAGGGGACCGAGGGGAGTGCTTTCTCCCTTTCCTGTTTACTGTCATGACAAGGGCATACATAAGTCCCTCCTGTTTAGCCTTGCGGCAGGTTCCGTCTTCAAGCAACGGAACAATCCTGGGCCGTGGTCCCGGGTATGCACGGGACCCACTGTAAACATAGTTCGTTGATACCCCCGCTGTTTCCAATAACAACCTCGACTTGCTTATATATGGATGTATGTGAGTTGGCCGTACACCGAGACACATACCGAGATATATGGGTTAGACGAGTATAATAAAGTGTCATAATAACCGGCTCTTTAAGTTGTAAGTAGAGGTATGTGGAATGGGACGCATACCAAAGCCTGCAACTTAAACGGCTATGAATCTGTGATGTGCCTTACCGTATTTGATTCTTCGGGACTTTATATCGGATTTCCTGTTTTATGAGTATTATGTTATAACTACCTGGTAGCTCGGATTGGTTTTATTCGGATTTCCTGTTTTATGATTATCCTGCCATATCTATTCATACCTGCTCTAACCTATCTGCCTCCTGAGTATTTCCACTTGATATCACTTGATATATGCATTATTGTGCTCACCCTGCTTCACCACTTGGTTTTGCTTCTACACTCGCCTGGGGAGTATCATTTGACTCCCCTGGATTCTCACGTCCAGGTCCTGGAGCCCGGAGCGTGTGGATTTCTCCCTTTGCTGATCAGAGTAGCGCAGCGGTAGCGTGGACCTCCAGCCGACCGTCCTGAGCCACATCCTTCCAGGCCCCCCTGTAGGTCTCTCGAGTTTTCCTTTTAAACTCGTGAGTACCTTTATGCTGTTTTACTCTTGTACATCTGCTTGTATTCCCGCATTTGCGCATATTAGTGATATGATATTCATGTAATGTTAGATCACTACTGGTGATAATTCTGTAATTGTATATATGCGTTGGAATGTATAATGCACCAATTGCTTCCGTACTCTGATTCTTGTCTGTACTGATGCTTAGAGTATATACGGGAGGGTAATTCTGACCTACGTATATACGTTGCAGTGACGTCCCCGTATCGCCGGGATCGGGGCGTTACAGGCTCCCTCTAGTGAGAGGTGGAGTTTGTGTTGGAATCCCTCAAGTGTGAGGTGATTGATTTGTAGTGGCGAAGTGCCTACCCCTCTTGTGTGAGGTGGTATTTGTGTTGGTTGTGCATTGCCTTTAGTGAGAGGTTGTATTCGATTGAGAGAGAAGTTGTGTACTCCCTGTTGTATTGCCCCAAATCCTCAGTGGAGGTTCCCTGTATGGGAGTCCTGTGTGGACCAGTTAGTGGAAATCCTTCTGTGTGAAGGCGAGAACGTAGAGCTGTGTGCTTGAACCTCAAAATAAATCTTGGTGTTTGTGTTTGATCGATTGACTCTAACTCTCTCTATTGCTTTGAGCATTGCATCATATTGCCATATCATATATATGCTTGTGTTGTTTGCGTGTGCCTCACTTGTGTTTAACCACGAGAGCTTCATATAGCATCTCAATTCTTATTCAGAGGAATCAAGAGGAGTTAGTCCAGAGCCCTTCACCGGAAATTCGGCTACACTCGTTGGTTATACTAAGTGTGTTGCAATTAAGTTTTAATTTTCGCATTTTGTTCATTAGATTAGCCGTACACCTATTCATCCCCCTCAGGTGTAATTTCAATTGGTATCAGAGCCTACGCTCCTGATATTAGGTTTAACCACCTAGGAGTGTGATCTTGGTTGCTAATCTACATTTGCATTTACATTTGCATACTTATTGTTTGCACTCATGGATGTCCCTCCCATGTTGATATCTCTAGACTTGATATATGGAAGGTTCTGATGAGTTGTCATTTAATAATCCTAGGTTATAATGTTTATCTTGCCATTACCAAGGAATCCTACCTTAGTGATAGCAGGCATATAGAGCCCAATGCACTAGCCCTAAAGGCACTTAGAGCATCTCTTGATAAAGAATATTTACATGTGTTTTCTTACTATGAGTCTGCTTTTACAGTATGGAGCATTTTTGACATCTCCCGAGCTACCAACGCTTATCGATAAGAAGAGGAGATCTAGGAGAGATAAGTCGACGAATGTTGCTTCATGGTCCAAGGGAATGACTCCCTTGAGGTACAATCGGAAACTCAACTAGATGCTAGCACTAGTTCCTATTACAATGAGTGTTTAGAGGCACAAGCCATGAATGATGAACTTGCTAAAAATTGTAAAAAATTTGATTTCAAAATACAAACTTTTGAAAAAAGAAAGTCTTGGTTTAAAAGAAGAAAATAAAAATTTATCTTCTAGACTTGAGATTATTTTGTAAGAAAGGGATGAGAATTCAAGTAAAAGTGATTCGCTTAAATTCCAACTTGATCTTGCACTTAATGAAAACAAAAATTTAAAAAGTAAAAATGATTGTGAATATGTTTTGAAGAAAAATGAGGATTTAACTTCAAAACTTGATTTTGTATTAAAAGAAAATAATTCTTTGAAAAATAAAATAAATTTGATTTTACAAGAATTGAAAGATTGTTTAAAGAAAAATGTTTCTAAAATGATTTAGATTCTCATGTTTGCCATGCTAGTGTAGCATCACATCCTAGCTTACCTATTGCATGCACCTCTTCTATAATTGAAAATGATATATTTATGCTTAAGAAGAGTGTTGATTGTTTGGGTTCCACTTTGAGCCAATGTGCCTTAAACCACTCACGTTTGGAATCTATGTTTCGAAAGAAACAAGTTTCATCTTTGCATGCACACAAACCACGGCATACACATGCTTCGCACGTTCATGTACACAACACTTGTATGCTCATGTGTACACTTGTACACATTGTGGACGTAAGGGCCACCTTACTAAATTTTGCTAAGATAAGATACATGAAGAAAATTTAGTAACTAAATTTGTTTGGGTTAAGAAAGGAACTAACCCCTATGGACCCAAAAGAGTGTGGGTACCAAAGACCACCCCTATTGTATTTGATGTAGGTGTGGGCTCTCGCATGACGTGAGAGTGATGGTGCCTTGAAGTGGATGCGTTTCGAGCTTAAAAGAGGACTATTTGGATGCATCACTTTCAAGGGATGTTTGGTGGGAGGACCACTTTGTTTTGGAGACATAGAGAGTTACCCTATCGTTTTTGGTAAACGGTCTCTTACTCCTCATTTATTGTTTACATGCTTTTCATATCATTGTTTTTAGCATGTCTGATGTTTCATGATTAATATATCATATGCCATGATATTTAGATTAGTGATATACATGTTTAGTTATTTGAGACACCTATATTTAATATGGATTTATATCTTTGTGTTCTCACATTTGTTTTAACTAATGTGTATGTCCTAAATCTATGTATGTGCATGTACATAATGATCATATGTATGTTTATGAGTTGTTTGTTTTGATTTTTATGCTTCATGTTTTTAATTACATGTTTAAATGTTAGTTTTCACTAAAACTTGGATATATACTTGTACAACTAGTGAGCCACAAATAGATCATTATATATTTATGCTTGAAAGCTCATTTGTACTCATTAGATGTACTAGTATAACCTATTTTTGATGATTCATTCATTTGGCTTGTATTCCCATATTGTACATGTTTTTCATGTTTATATGTTTAGCTTCATGTATATGCCTATTTTGTCAAAACTTAAGATATACATGTATACCCCCTTTGAGTCTTTTTGCCTTTCATGCAAATCTTTATTATGGACTCAATTGTGTTTAGGGATATGTATGTATACTTTTAGTTTAGACAAAACATACATATACCTCGAAGCCTATTTTACTTTGATGATTTTTCATGTTTTAAAGAATCTCATATATTGAGCTTAATTGTATATTTTCATGTCATGTTTCACATAACACTTGTGCACTCACTTTACTTAATGTTTTCTCATGATTTTGTTTTCATGAGTACAATTTATGCTTTATTGATTTTGAGTGTTTAGTGATCATGTGACTTACATGTTTTTCATGAAATATATTTGTTTTATTCCTTACTTGAAGGATTTCGTACTAGTTTACAAATTATTCATATAACTAGTTCGTATTCTTCATTTTGGAAGAGTTTTCAATAATGCTAAACTATTTTCAAACCTATTTTTTGAAAACCTTTCCATTTGAAGGGCGGTTGGTTGGGTGACCATGCCTTGTATGCTTATTATTGAAAATCTTTTTAAACATGTGCATGAAATGGGTGGTAGGAAATATGAGTTATACACTTGATCTTATTGTGTTTTCAATTGGTATCATTGGATTTTTTTTCAATTGGTATCACTATTGACATTCTTTTTGTATACTCATATATATTTTATATATGTATGCTTTCACTTTAAATAGTATCAATTTCGATTGGTATTTAATTTTCCATACATATATATATATATACTTTATTTGTGCTTACTATATCTCTATATCTTTGAGCACAAATTTTAGTTATGCTAAGCTTAATTTCTTAAATGACTATTATATTTCAATTGATAATGTTTCAATTGGTATCTTATACAAGCTTACGCATCATTTTGATTGGCATTTCATAAAGGGGGAGAAAATTCATATTTCACCTTTCAATTGATTTGGTATTCTACTCCCACACTTTATGTTGAAAAATAATTGAAAAAGGATATTGATTATTTTTGGTATCATATGCTTTTAATAAAAAATTACTTTCAATTGGTACTAATCTTTACAAATTGGTATCAAGATTACCTATAAGTTTACTTTCAATAAAGAAAACAATAAAATAATGTTAACAATTGATATGTTTTATTGATATCAAAATTTTACAATTAGTATCAATTGGTATTTAAATTTATATTAAAACATTTGTTTTATGTACCTTCAATTGGTATGTTTTGTTTTATTGTAAATTGATATCATGTCGCACTCATCTGCTATATTTTTTTTCAAATTGGTATCATAATGTTTTGTTTTGATTTCACCCCTTATTGATAATTTTTTTGTTTTGTTTAAGACAAAAAGAGGGAGAATATTGTTTTCTTTGACCCCTTTGTTGATGATTGACAAAAAGGGGGAGAAGTATTTGAGTTTATATGCATGTTTTATATGCATGTTTATTGGTTATATCAAAGTTTGTTTTTATGTGCATGTTTATTGGTTATATCAAAGTTTGTTTCATATTGATATCAAAAGGCATGTTTATTTCTTTTGATATCAAAAGGCATGTTTATTTCTTTAAGAGGAAAAGGAATTTATTTTAAAAGTTTGGTATCAAGAGCATGTTTATTTCTTTATGCATGTTTATACATATTCATGTTTAATATTCATTGCATATATTTATTGTTTATTGCTATGCATGAGTTAAGGGGGAGTTTCCTTGAAGCTTAACTTTAATCCATTCATATATAACTCCATGAGTTTTGTCATCATCAAAAGGGGGAGATTGTTGGCCCAGAGGCCTTTCATTCTAGTTTTGATGATGATTAACTCATGTAGTTATAGTTTACTAATAATCTTGTGATGTTTAGTTTCAGATATTTAACCAAGATATTAGTAGGTGATTAGCTTCAACAAAGGTGTATTGGAGCTTTCACATGGTAATTCAAGAGCCCGAGCGTCAAAGTTCAAACCCTAGCACTCGTTGGAGTCAAGCTCGGTGGATCACGTTTGGATCGAGTCGATTAGAGACGACGCTCTACAAGAAGACTTCGGTACCTTATTTAGTTTATAATTTATTTTAGATCCATTGTTAAAGATTAGATAGTGTGATATGCTCAAGTTCATAACACACACACTTGTTTCTAGTTTCATGTTTATTGATTTTCAGTTTTTGGTTTAACCGATCTTGTTTTCATGAATAGATAGAATCAAAACAAGTTTACATGGTTTAATGTAAATTAGATTTGTTCTATATACATGTATGCTTCATACCTTAGACAAACTTATTTTGATATGTCTATTCATGTGTTTGGAGTTTTGTGTCTTAATAAAATATATTTTCAGATTTAATATCAAAAATATTGATATATATCTTTATATGTATATTGGATTATATCCATATACTATATGCCTAAAATGTTGTTTCAATATCATATTTTTGCATTTGGATGAGTTTTGGACAAAACGATTTTCCATTTCAAAATCATAATTTTGTAAAATACAGAATTTGGTTTTCGGTAAAATTTTCATAACACAAAAAGAGTTCAAAATGTTTGTAACTTGATTTGATTTTTACTAAAACAAGTTTATATTTCAAAGAGAATATAAGAACTTATTTTTGTGAATTTTTAGAAATTTTATGAGATTTATTTGGTAATTAAAAACCCAGTTTTCAAATCCCTTAACCAACCCTGCCAGGCTCTGGCGGTCGACGGGACCGGTCGACCACGTATACAAGAATGTGCACGCTGGCCAGCCACTTGGGCCGGTCGACCGAGCGGTCGACCGACTGCAAGTACCCCACTCTCGGGTGGGGGCGGTCGACCGGACGGTCAACCGTGAGGCTTGGCACGGTCGACCGAGTGGTCGACCGGCCAGAGAGCAAGTGCTCTCTGAAAATTGGCACGGTCGATCGGGCGGTCGACCGGCAGGCTCAACGGTCAATTTTTTGACCGTTGGCCCGTCGACCGGAAGGTCAATTTTGACCTTTCTGTTGCTAACGGGCAGAATTTTTATGGGGCCTATTTATACCCCATTTGAAGTAGGTGTTAAAAAAAGATTTTGAAGAAGAAAAATTTCTTACTCTCTAGTGTTTTATTACTAGTTTCAAAAGAGTTTTTGGAGCTTTAAAGATTTGATCTTTACCTTGTTTTTAAAGGGGTTTGAAAAAATCAAGAAAAGAAAATTCTTTGGGAATTGGTTTGATCTTCATTTTCAATTCTATCTAGAGCTTTTCCCTAGAGTTTTTCTTTGAGTTTTTGATTTCCAAACTCTTTGTTTTCCACACTTGAGCCATATCATTCTATCCTATCTATTAGGATCTTTTGTTTTGTGGGAAAAGAAGTTGTTTGTGGTTGAGATAGACCACCAAGTTGAAACCCTCCTTATTTGTGATATCCCTCTTGGTAGAGGTTAATTTTGGAGTGGTTGGCTCCCTCTATTGAGAGGTGGAGATTGTTGGTTGGCTCCCTCTAGTGAGAGGTGAAGTTTGTGTTGGAATCCCTCAAGTGTGAGGTGATTGATTTGTATTGGCTAAGTGCCTACCCCTCTTGTGTGAGGTGGTATTTGTATTGGTTGTGCATTGCCTCCAGTGAGAGGTTGTATTCGGTTGAGAGAGGAGTTCTATACTACTGGTTGTATTACCTCAAATCCTCAGTAGAGGTTTCCTGTGTGGACAAGTTAGTGGAAATCCTTCTGTGTGAAGACGGGGACGTAGAGCTGTGTGCTCGAACCTCGAAACAAATCTCGGTGTTTGCGTTTGATCCATTGACTCTAACTCTCTCTATTACTTTGAGCATTGCATCATATTGCCATATCATATATATGCTTGTGTTTTTTCTAATATGTACTTCTTTCCTGATACATAAGTAGTAAGATACATATACTTCATATTTCCTTCAGTTGCAGACTGAGTATCATATCCATGAAGATATATATCTTTAAAACTCAACAAATTTCTTTTAGATTTTGGTGAAAACAAAGCATCTTTTATAAAAAACTTTGTTCCATTTGGCAATATAAAACTGGCTTTACCAGTTCCTTCAATCAAGTCTATAGGACCTGATATTGTATTGATGATTGCCTTTATTGGTTTTAAAACGGAGAAGTACCTTTTATGTTTGAGAATAGTGTGTGTTGTACCACTATCCGGTATGCAAATATCTCCAGTTTTGGTCTTGACTTCATCATTAGAATAATCCATATCAAGCTTTATGCAAAATAAATAATTTGGTGAGAATAAATTTGAAACATATTATTATAAGTGAAATATTTCATTCAAAGATAAATTTGAAAATTACAAATAACAAAATATGGTAATACAATCATATGTCTAATTATCACCAGTATCCATTGAATTATGATGGGTTGAAAGATCAGCAAAATCATCAGTAAAATCTGAAGCATTAAGATGAGTTGAATCATCCATAGGTTCATCATGTTCAGTGAAATTCACTTCCTTCTCTTTTCCTTTTAAGAATGCCTTGTAAAGCTTACAAAGGTGCTCCAGCGTTCGGTACACTCGAGCCCAGTGTCCTTTAGAGCCACATTTATAACAGGAATCTTTAGGATTCCGAAGAGAACTTTGACGAACATATTTCCTTTATCATGTCTTTCTACATGATGCTTCTTGTGGATCACATTATTTTGTGAAAGGTTATAGAAACCACTTCGACCACGTCCACGGTCACGACCACATCCATGGCCACGACCACGACCATGATTATATCCTCGTCCATAATTTTTAGAAAATACAACATTTTGCTTCTGAAAATGTTGCTGAACCAGTAGGACGAGACTGATGATTTTTGATCAAAAGTTCATTATTCTTCTCTGCCACAAGAAGAGATGAAATTAGTTCAGAATATTTTTTAAAACACGCAACCTATATTATTGTTGCAGTGTTATATTAGATGCATGAAATGTGCAGTAAGTTTTCTCCAACATTTTTTCATCTGTAATATCCACCTCACAAAATTTTAGTTGGGATACTATTCTGAACATTACAGAGTTATAATCGCTGACTTTCTTGAAGTTATGGAAGCGCAAAGCATTCCATTCATCACGCATGGCAGGGAGCACAATTTCCTTTTGATGATCAAATCTTTCTTTTAGATTTTTTCATAAGATATTTGGGTCCCTTACTGTGAGATATTCACATTTTAAACTTTTATCAAGATGTCTTCGAACAAAAATCGTCGCCTTTGCCTTATCTTGTGACGATGTAGAGTTTATTTCTTTAATAGTTTCAGTGAGACCCATTGACTCGAGATGCATTTCAATATTAATAACCCAATACATATAATTCCTTCCCATGATGTCAAGTGGTATGAACTCAAGCTTTGCAAAGTTTGACATGGTGATAACTATAACAAAATATAAAAATAATTAGGATCACAATATTTTATTTCACAATAAAATAGTAAAACTTACATGTCAATCATAATAGCTACAAACAAAATAGGAAAGGTGAACATTAAAATTAAAAGGTCCCAGTAAAATTCACTTGGATTCATATCTACAACAAAAATAATAGAAGTATTGATGATGATGACGGCAATAATAAACTTCAAAAATAAGCTAAGTATCTTGTGAAAATCTTGAACACAAAGCTTCTAGAGATAATGAAAAAATTTTAAGAATGAAGAGAGATTGAAAAGTGAGTTATGTGATTTAAAATTCACCAATTTATAAAGTGAAACTAGCTGTTTATAGCCATTGGAGGAGAGAGAAAATCAATTTGGATTTTATGCAATTCAATATTGTAATTAAGAAAATGATAAAATAAATGCATTATATTACATATATTTATGAGCTATAATATAGGCACGCCACTCTATTTGGTGGGTGTTTTGCAGACATAATTAATAAAGTAATAAATATTGAAATAAATACTGGAACACCACGCTACTCGGTAAACCTTTCAGTGGGTGTTTATACAAACATAAATAACAGAATAATAAAATATATAATATTGGTAGCATGGAGTTTAATCCACGCAAGGATCAAATTAGAGGTTAGAAAAGATTTCATAATCACATCACTTTACTATAAATAGGTGGCAAGGTCTCCTTTCAAATATAGTAGTGGTGTTATATGAACATAATTAGTATAATAATCTAGTTTTTTGTAATCACATCACATTACTATAAATAGGTGGAAGGGTCTCCTTTCATTATAGTAGTGGTGTTATACGAGTATTATAAGTAGAATAACTTGCCATGTTTACCTTGAGATAGTAGAGGTAGAGGCTGAGACTTATGATGAGACTCTTCCTTGAGCAATGGAAGTAGAAGCTCGTGACAAGACTTTTACCTTAATCTAACGGAGATAGAGACTTGTGGTAGAATTTTTTCCTTGAGCTGAAGGAGGTAGAGGCTGGGGACAGAACTAGAGTGATCGTACTGATAACGTGTTGTAAAACTCCGAGAAATATAATACCAAAACAGAGAATTCTAGAGACAGAGTAGAAGTAGGAACTCTTATTGATTTCTGAAGTATACATTAAAATGAATTAGGAAGGGCCCATTTATAGGAAAACTTTCGGGTACTATGCAGTCACTACTATGCAGTTACTATGCATGCTTGCATCATCGCTTGCATCAGCGCATAGTAAAATCATTAATGGTACATAGTAAAGGTTGACAGCCATCGTTTCATAACAGTGTTCACAATTATTCATCTTAAATGAGGGTCCACTACAAACAAGAGAAAACATATGCTAGTGGTCCCAATCTTACCCATGTATATCCTCGGTCGATTTGGATATTATATCTCTCGGTCGATTTGGATATTATATTTGGTTAAAATTTTCAAAACTATCAGAAAATATCATTATTTTTTCAGGAAAATTACTAAATTATCAAAATCGCAAAATAATATCACAAACTATATATAAAGGTTCTCAAAAAAAATCTTCAAAAAAGTTAGAAATGACTTCTTATATAGAACAATCTCATACAGGTTACAGATTTTAAAAGAAAAATCATTAGCAATACCCAAAAAATACATAAAGATAGCTGAAATCGGTAATAATTTTTGGTGTCTCTAATGATTATTTTTGAGAAATTTGTAACTAGTGTTGAATTGCTTTATATAAGGAGCTATTTATAACATATTTTGAGAATTTTTTGAGAACCTCTAAAAATAATTTGTGAAATTATTTGAGATTTTAATAGTTTAGAGATTTTTAAAAAAACAGTGATAGTTTATTATTGTTTTGAGCAAATTAGCCATTATATTTTGCCATCTTTGATGATAATTTGTCCCGAGATACAACATTAGCACACAACACCAATCAATCACAAGCATACAACTACACAAGATTATCAGACAGACAACTTTATTCACTACATGTCTACATATGATGTGCTTCATTGTACTAAAAAGTGGACATCATGTGCTAATAATTATCCCTCCAGTGAAATCATATATTTAAAGAAATTAAAACTCTCCCCTAAGTTCATTTCATTTTTCTCTCTGAGTCTCTTGATTTGTTTGGTATGTGAGTGTTATTTGGACCATCTTGCTACATTGAAACCAGACCTATTGTTGTTTTAGCTTAGGCGATTGAATTTTTATCTTGCATCTTTTTTGGCTAGGGAATTTATCACCTAAACTATGAAGACAATATATATGTGGTAGGAAGAGGCCCCATGTAGCACTACTTGGGGAAGGCCATCAACTGTGGAGCACATGGCTCCTTGCTACATGTGGTTTTTATGTTGCTCATCCTGATAACAATGTAGAAGCTGAAGAGCTGTGGGGGAAGTGGTCAATACCAATATGGACATTGGAGATAGAGAGGTAGTGATGCAGCCACTTCTTTTACTCCTCTTTGGTCCAGAAATATGGATGGTCTGCGGATTATTCACATAGATTGAGGATTTCATATAAACTTTTATGTTCTAGTATTTTTTAGGTCTTTTGATGTTGCTCTTTAGTTTTGAAGTCACTCTTTTGCTATGTTAAAAATACTGACCGTAAAATGTTTGTACAGATTTTTTCCATTAAACAATAAAATCGAGTTGGGGGGCTCATTCTGAGTCTCCCATCCTTTTTTGTTAATACAAAAAAGATTAATTTTCTTGGGAAAGATATTCTGCTCATTTTTCGAATCCTTTTTTGACTTTTTCGAAAAAGAAACAAAAGGCAGTTGTATCATAAAAGAGTTCTTTAAAGATATTTGTTCTTTTAAATTGTGGACCCATATTATTATAATATTTTAAACCCTTGGATGGTGATCTTCGGGCTAGAGAAGGAGATCTGACTTGGCTTTCAAGCTAAATGAGCAAGATTTATTTTAAGATTTAGTGGGAAAAAATTTACAGAATAATTAGTTTTTTTTTTCTCCCATAAAATTGTAGCGACAAATTCTATGCAGGGCGGGCAATTCCACACTCTCTTTGTTTCTGAGAACAAAGTTAGTAATATATAGTTTTTAGATCCCATTTGATCAGTATGTTAGAGTAATAGTGCGGAAGATGTCTCAAAATTAAAGATAAGGACTTCTAGAAAAATTAGCCTCCAAGATTTGAACTTGTGACATGCAGTAACACATTTTCACAAGTTACTATTTAAATTAGAGCTCTAATGTATCTTTATTCTAATAAAAATAATCAAAAAATTATATACAAAAAAATTTACAAATTATACATACTGCTCCATATATTTTAAGAAATCTAGGGTGAACGTGTACGTGGGTCCGCCTCCGCCTACGAGGACGAAAAATATTTTTTTATTTTTTAATTTATGATACAGCTAGTTTCCTGGCTCACTCATGTATGAAATGCCCTCGTGAATATATAATTATATAGCAAAATAATTATAATTATATGTAGCAATTCAGATCATTTTTTCTTTTTGCATTGGATTCTCCCCTTCTGGCTACATTTCAGTCAAGCAGCATCATTATCAAGGATCATTTCAAGCATCCGTACGAATTCGATTCTCTTAACGTAAGACAGTGGGGCGTGGGCCCGTGGAGAATAATTAAATACAGACAAAAATACCGAGCATGTGCCACATTTTTTGTAAGGGAGACAATAAGAAACATGTGGTCACAATATATTCATCTTAGATAATTGATTGCCCTACGAGAGAAGTCATCACTCAGTGCACACTCACTAATAAACAAGATTGACCTTCCTTGTGTGTCTCTCGTTATAATTACTGCACCAGACTGTGGAGCGACACATGGCCCATCTCTAGAGGGCATCTCCTGATTCAAACTCCGAACAGTTCAGATGCGTATTGCTTAGAGATGACACTGACGCGGCGTGGAAGCAAATTAACTGCATTGATAATCCCATGAAGGTTGCCAGATAAAGACGAACACTTGTTCAACCCGTTCAAATCTAATTGTTTTACCTTAAACCGTCTTTTGATAATGTGTTAAGAGTTTAAATATAGTTAAACTCTGAAACTTGATCAGGTGGATACGACTTGTATAAATAGGAACCCTCTTCTCACAGAGAAGGGGTTTAATCTCAGAAACCTTAGCCCTCGAGAGAATGTCACCATCACTTAGTGGATTTTCTATCTCTCCGTAGTTTTTCCCTTTCGACTTTCCTCCTCCTTCTGTATGTTTGTGGCTGTTTTTCTAAGATTTACTTGATTCAATAGATTAATCTGGTACGTGGATTAGTTCCTTAGGAAATTTCCCACTGCATGTGCTAATAATTCTTCGGTCTATTCATATATTTAAGAAATTAAAACATACAATGAGAAATGAAAATCATCATTTCTAAACATCACTACGATATTGAGGAAGTTGAGAAAAGAGTTGGTGAGAAATTTAACTTGTAACTGGCATGTCACAAGTTTAAAATATGCCACCAATATATTTAAGAAACTATCTTCCCTTGTATTGAGAGAGGGTGGAAGAGAACACCCAATTTTTAAAAAAAAAAAAAAACATCATAATGATATCTGATGAATGTCTTAATTTGTGGTGTTAAACTCGGCCCACTGGAGACAAAACTCGGCCCACTGAAGACAATGAACTTCTATCTATTTTCTTAAACTGATACATTTTTCTTATTCTATATTTGGTTTCCAATGTATCATGTAGATTTTAATAAAAAAAAAAATCAGATATTTAATATTATTGGATTAAAAAATTTTAAAAGCAGAATTTTAAAAAATATAAATATTCATTATTTCATTAAATAACCATCAAGTCAAAATAAAATTGCACTCATGTATTCAATCATGATAATCTCAAAATTCGGTATTTCTATTTAGAATTAAAATTTTAAAAATCATGATTTTAATAGATTCACATATTTTTTAAATTATCTATCCAAACTAAAAGGAATTCTGAATGCCAAAATCAATGTAAGTTTAGGTTGAGAAACTGAATTATGAACTTCCTTTAATGTTGGAAATTAAATTGATTTAATGCGGAATAATGGCCATGAATCAATAATCAAATACATCTCAAGGGAATCAAATTCATGTAATTAACTTAATACATGATACATACCTGAAGCCATAGATGAATTGAGAATGATGGATGGATGAAGACCTTGATCCCTTTTCTTCAATTCCAGCAATGATCCTGCAAACCCTAATTGCAATCACCTTCTTCTCTCTATCTCCTTCTCTTTTCACAACTCTTGCAATAGATGATGGAATCCCAAAAGTAGGGGAGAAGTTGTTTTTCTTTTACAGGAGGAGAGAAGTGGGCCTTAATTGCAAAATAACCATCATGTGATAATACCACCCATCATAGTCCTTAATATCACACATATGATTAATTAAACTTTATGAAAATATAACTTTAATATGGGCATACATGATATCAGCTTACTTAATTAAGAATCCAATGTTAATTAACCTAGGTTAAGTGGTCCATCTTAATATGAGATCAACATTCTCCCACTTGGACCATTAACCGATTAGGTTAAAACTTTAGAAAACAAATAAAAGAAAAGACTCATTTTCAAAACATTTTGACTCCATTGGATTCCATACTGAAAAACTTTGACACGTGATCACGAATTTAAAACAAAACAATAACTGATAAGCCCAAATATGAAATACTGTAATACTGCAATTAGCTTGGACCACCAATGCGAGTCATAGCGGTTATACAACATCCACGTCATACTCCCTTCTATGTACCACAACATTGATAACCCTTACTAATTGAGTCCATAACCATAATGACCCCTGTAATTGTCTTGTAAAGACATTTCCTGTTTAACATACATCCAAACATAATATGTGCACACATAATTGGATAACAGGAAACACAAAAACAAAACTTTTATTTGTACAATAATGTCAATTACATAAGTACCAAAATACACATTTACAGATTGCCCAAAAGACCCATTCTTACAACATGTTCCTTGAATGTCTTTGGAGGCAATCCCTTTGTCATTGGATCAGCAACCATTAAAGTGGTACTTAAACTTATAAATGACACCTTTTGTTTCTCAACTCTTTCTCTAACCACCAAGTACTTAAGTTCTATGTGTCTAGAACCATTAGAGTACTTACCATTCTTAGAGAAAATACGGCTGCTGTATTGTCACAATATATCGTCAGCGGCCTGGCAATAGAGTCAACTACACCAAGTGCTGAGATAAAATTCCTTAGCCATAATGCATGATTTGTGGCCTCAAAACAAGCTATGAACTCAGCCTCCATCGTGGATGAAGCAATAATGGACTGCTTCACACTCTTCCACGAGATTGCCCCACCTGCTAGCAAGAAAATAAATCCTGAGGTAGACTTCCTGCTATCTGGGCAACCACCAAAATCTGAGTCTGAATAGCCGATCACCTCCAACTGATCTGATCTCCTGTATGTGAGCATATAGTCCTTTGTCCCTTGAAGATACCGCATAACCTTCTTAGCCAACTTCCAGTGCTCCATTCCTGGATTGCTTTGGTATCTTCCAACATCCCAACAGCAAAGCTGATATCTGGCCTGGTACAAGTGCTTGCATACATCAAGCTCCCAACAGCTGATGCATACGGAATCTTCTGCATTTGACCCTTTTCTAAGTCATTTCTGGGACACTGGCTACCACTTAATCTGTCACCCTTCTGAATGGGTGCAGGACTGACTGAACACATTTCCATATGAAATCTTTCCAAGACTCGATTGATATACCCTTTCTGAGACAATCCTAGCAATCCTCGAGATCTTTCCCTGAAGATCTCTATGCCAATAACATAATTTGCCTCACCCATATCAACCATCTGAAAGTTCTTGGTAAGATAGCTTTTAGTTTCATACAGCAAACCAAGATCACTACTGGCTAACAAGATGTCATCTACATACAGAACCAGAAAAATAAACTTGCTCCCACTGATCTTTAGATATATACACTGATCAACAGTGTTTTCTGTAAATCCAAAAGAAGTAATGGTATCATTAAACTTTATATACCATTGCCTGGAAGCTTGTTTAAGTCCATATATAGATTTCTTTAATTTGCAAGCCAAGTGTTCTTGTTCTTTAATTGCGAACCCTTCAGGTTGCTCCATGTAGATATCCTCATCCAAATCTCCATTTAGAAAAGCAGTTTTCACATCCATTTGATGTAACTCCAAATCATAATGAGCTACAAGTGCCATAATGATTCTAAGAGAATCCTTCTTTGATACTGGAGAGAAGGTCTCTGTATAGTCAATGCCTTCTTTCTGAGTGAAACCTTTGGCCACAAGTCTAGCCTTATATCGTTCGATATTGCCTTTAGAGTCGCGCTTGGTCTTAAAGACCCATTTACACCCGACTTTCTTACAGTTATAAGGCAATTCAACGAGATCCCAGACTTGGTTTTGGTCCATAGATTTTAACTCATCTTTCATAGCATCAACCCATTTACTAGAATCATTGCATTCTATGGCTTGTGAAAATGAAACTGGATCTTTATTTATCCCAATATCATAGTCAGATTCCTGTAGATATACCACATAATCATCTGAAATGGCAGATCTTCTTTCCCTTTGAGATCTTCTCAAAGCTGCCGGTTGTGGTGGTTCTACAATATTTTCAATGGGAATATCTTCATGGAGTGGTGAACCAACATTAACTTGTTGTTCTGGAATCTCAACTTGATGATCAAGCTGAGGGACAACAATCTCTCTTGAAGGAAAGTGTATTGGGATATTTACCCTTACCACTTCAAGATCTACCTTTCTTGGTTCAGCACTCCCACTAATTTCACCATTTTCCAGGAATCTGGCATTACCAGTTTCAACTATTCTTGTACTATGGTTAGGACAATAAAATTTGTATCCCTTAGACTTATCTGGATAACCAATGAAATACCCAGATATTGTTTTTAAGTCTAATTTCTTTTCTTGTGGATTATATATTCTAGCCTCTGCTGGACAACCCCAAACATGTAAATGTCTTAAACTGGGTTTCCTACCAGTCCACAACTCGAAAGGAGTTGTTGGGACAGCCTTACTAGGAACCCTGTTCAAGATATACATAGCAGTCTTTAAGGCTTCATTCCACAATGAATTGGGTACATTTGAGAAGCTCATCATGCTCCTAACCATATCCATAAGTGTTCGGTTCCGCCTTTCAGCAACACCGTTCTGCTGAGGCGTACCTGGCATTGTGTATTGAGCACAAATGCCATGCTTTTCTAGAAATTTGGCAAATGGGCCAGGATGTTGTCCTGACTCATCATATCTACCATAAAATTCACCACCTCGATCTGATCTTATGATTTTAACCTTTCTATCTAATTGTCTCTCGACTTCTGTAATGAACACCTCAAGGATGTCAACAGCCTGAGACTTTTCATTAATTAGATACACATAACCATAATGTGACAGATCATCTATGAAGGTAATGAAATATCTCTCTCCCGTAAAACATGGAATGGAGAGTGGTCCGCAAATATCTGTATGAATTATTTCAAGGAGTTCTTTACTTCTTGTGGCACCTTTCTTAGTGTGTTTGGTTTGCTTTCCTTTTATGCAATCCACACACACATCAAAATCAGTGAAGTCTAGGTTATCCAAAATCCCAGTCTTCACTAATCTTATAATTCTATCCCTGGAGATATGCCCCAGTCGCCTATGCCACAAGATTGAGGATTTTTCATTTATTAAGCCACGTTTTATACCAACATTCGAATGCAGAGATAATAAAGATTGTGCAAACTCATCATTCAATGAAATTTTATATAAACCATCACATAAAATTCCATGTCCAACCGGAATTGAATTATACATTAAAGAGAGTTTTCCACAACTAAACAAAACAGAATATCCAAAAACATCTAATTTGGATAATGACATTAAGTTTCTTGAAATCGAAGGTACATAAAAAGTATCCTCAAGATCCATCTGATGTCCCGTCTCTAAGATTAGTCGATAAATGCCAACATATTCGACCTCCACTTTGAGACGGTTCCCATAAAGACGAATCTCTCACTTTCCTTCGGTTTCCTGGTTGTAAGGAATCCCTGCATTGAATTAGTTATATGAGTTGTGGCTCCAGAGTCTATCCACCAAGTATTAGAAGGAACTTCAGCAAGATTTGATTCAAAACATACAAAAGAAAGATTTATACCTTTCTTTTCGAACCAAGCTTTCCTCTTGTTGCAGTCCTTCTTCACATGTCCCTTTCTGCCACAGAAGTAGCACTTGACAGTGAAAGCTTTTCTATGACCTTGGCTACTTTCCCCATGGTCACTTCCTTTCTTTGATGGAAATCTCTTACCTCTTCCATATTTACCTTTCTTATGGATACCTCCTGAAGTTACTGCCAACACTGAGTGCTGTCCTTCTTGCCTCAGTCTCACTTCCTCTTGTACACACATACCAGTTAGCTCATTCAGATTCCACTTATCCTTATGAGTGTTGTAGTGGATCTTGAATGGCCCAAACTGAGAAGGAAGTGAGTTGAGGATGAACTGTACTAAGAAGGACTCATCCACTTTCATTCCCAGTGATCCTAGCTTAGCAGCCTTATCGGTCATATTTAGAATGTGTTGCTGAACTCCTCTATTACCATCATATTTCATGGTGGTAAGTTCAGCCATGAGGGTGCCAGCTAATGACTTATCTGCAGACTTAAAACGGTCTTTAACCGCACTTAATAGTTCAGATGCAATAGTTGTAGGAGGGAGTGAAGTCTTGATGTTATTAGCTATGGTCATCTTTATGAACATAAGACTGAGCCTATTAGACCTTTCCCAAGCTTTGGCATGGCTGACCTGCTCTGCTGTACTCTCAGCAGTTACTTCATCAGGTTTGTCAACTATTAAGGCCATGTCTAGGTCCAAAACACCCAGTGTAAACTGTACATGTTCAAACCACTCTGAAAAGTTGGTACCATCCAAGGCTGGAATGCTAGTGGCATGAGTGTGAAGGGAAGTAGGGACGTTCACTGAAACATAATAGGACAAGCTCACATTAATGCCTCGAATCAATACAAGTTTTAAATTTAATTAAGATGAACTATTGATATCACTTTGATTTCTCCTTTGGGCGAAACCTAAGCATATCTAGTGTTCACTCTTTAGGTGAGAACTTTTATCACCTATGTAGGTCTAATATAATTTATGTCACTTAGTTAGTAAGTCATGTTACCTTTGGGTATCCAATTCCATACCACTAAGTTACATAAATTATACTACCCTATCCGGTTCATAATTATTTGAAAGAGACTTTCCTTTGGGCCAGTCCCAATCTCCTAACCAGAACCGCCATCGAGAATATTATTGTCTTTAATGTCACTTACATTGACAAGTCTTTTATGTAGTTGTATATTCATAAGATTTACTAACCTAGGTCACTTTGGCAACTACTAAATCAATAAGCCTTATGAATACAAAACTAACTAATAATATTCTCTAATCCTTTTATTTGAGTAAAGCCATAATATCTCAATACATTACTTGACCAAGCATCAATCAATACTAACACAATAACTTAAATGTGTAATATACATTAATGATTGAATATTAACAAGTATTAGTCGACTACAAGGAAAGATTAGTCGACTTGGGTCAAGTCAAGTCGACTACACATTAGGTCTAGTCGACTAGTGCAAAAGAAAATTAGTCGACTATACCCATATTATTAGTCGACTACAAACTTTATTAGTCGACTTCACATTAAATTAGTCGACTCCTGAATCCAACAGAAAGTTCTCAACTTTCGGGTCACCGAATTAGTCGACTTGAAAATATGATTAGTCGACTATACCCTAATTAGTCGACTAGTCATAAAATCAACTAAAAATCAAGTCGACTCCTGCGGCAAACAGAGACTTTAAAACTTTTGGAAAAGGAATTAGTCGACTATACGATGGGATTAGTCGACTAATAGTCGACGAAGCAGTTATCAAAGGCAGTTTCTGCTTAGTCGATTTTAATCCCAAAATTATCAAAATTAGGGTTTTCAATTCCTTTGATTTTGATCCCAATTTAATTGCATAATTAGAGGAATATGAACATGATATTAGGGCTATTAAATCCTCTACAAATTCTACAATTGAAAGATCAAAAATCAATTTTATGAATTGTTAATCAAAAACCCTAACTTTCCATTATTCCTAAATCCAAGATGTATTGATTCTTTAAACACGGCTCTGATACCAAATGTTGGAAATTAAATTGATTTAATGCGGAATAATGGCCATGAATCAATAATCAAATACATCTCAAGGGAATCAAATTCATGTAATTAACTTAATACATGATACATACCTGAAGCCATAGATGAATTGAGAATGATGGATGGATGAAGACCTTGATCCCTTTTCTTCAATTCCAGCAATGATCCTGCAAACCCTAATTGCAATCACCTTCTTCTCTCTATCTCCTTCTCTTTTCACAACTCTTGCAATAGATGATGGAATCCCAAAAGTAGGGGAGAAGTTGTTTTTCTTTTACAGGAGGAGAGAAGTGGGCCTTAATTGCAAAATAACCATCATGTGATAATACCACCCATCATAGTCCTTAATATCACACATATGATTAATTAAACTTTATGCAAATATAACTTTAATATGGGCATACATGATATCAGCTTACTTTAATTAGGAATCCAATGTTAATTAACCTAGGTTAAGTGGTCCATCTTAATATGAGATCAACATTTAAAACACAAATATGTTCTCAAATTATCACCATTTCTCTCTCTCTCTCTCTCCCCCCCCCCCCCCCCCCCCCCACACACACACAACTGTAAGAGAAGGGGATATTATATCATACTTCTTTTCTTTCTAACCGAATCAAATTTCCCCTAAACCAACCCTGTACCCCCCGCCCCCCCCCCCCCCCCCCACACCTCCCACCCCCATTAAAAAAAAAAAAAACACCAACTCTCCCCTAAATGCCCACAAAAAAAAGAAAAGAAAATGTAACTCTTGGAAGTCTTTACTCAATCTTTCCATTTCTATAAAGTTTTTGATTCCAACATAATGTCATTTTTACAGCCTCATCACATTTTATCTCAAAAAATTTCTTTATGCTTGTTAGCACTGGATGTGGAATGAAATCACTCTGTCCTGGGGAGCTTTCAATTAAAATATGGCGGAGGGAAAAAAAATAAGAAACACACAATTAAGATAACACATTCACTAATAGAGAAAACGTAGAAAAAAAGTGGTCAACAAGAAGAAAATGGTGAGATAATATTATGATAACCCGATTTTTTTTCAAAAAATTGGCCTTTAACCCCTCTTTTATCAATTAATTTAGGAAAGACCTCAATTACAAATTTATTTCTCTCCAGCCTCAATCCATGTTTGTATAAATTGATTCCTCACAACCACCATTTCTATATATATTTTTCATTTTCTCTTTACCTTTCCTTATTGCTTCTGACGTTGCTCTTTCCTTAACCCACACCCTGATATAGAGTAATTCATGGATCGACCTGCGCAGTCAAGTCGTCTTGGAGGTTGAAAGTGGGCGGGAAGCACCCTATCAGGGGCTCAGACACGGAGCCCCTGGACCAAATTTTTTTGGGATCAATCTTTTGCATATCTTATTTGTTCGTGCGATGAGTTTTATTTATGTTTGTGATAGACGTTGTATTCAGATCTAGATTGTACATCAATTATTATTACTGAGTCAAAGTTTCACAAAGTCCTGATGTAAAGAATTGCAACCTTGAGTTTTTGATTAGTTTTCTGTTGGATGATGATGATGCTGAAATGTGAAGAATCTTTTTAAGTGAGTGTGGTGGAGGTTTTCAAGCACCATTGATCAAACGATCAATCTCCCACCACAAATGAGGGAGAAATGTTTGAATCGAGACTGGGATCTTAGGTTCAACACAGTAAGCAGGCGGTGACAACAAAAATTTACGTGGAAAAGCAAATTGGGAAAAACCACGGGGCGGGGAGAGAGAGAGAGAGTTCACTATATTCTTGAGATTCAATCAACTCTAAAGAGTATTCCTGTGTTTACATTTTTTTGATTATAGTCTCCTTCTTCCTAGATCTCTTGGTGTATAAATACTCTATAGAGTTGTAATCGATAGGTGTTGATTTCACAAATCTCCATATCTGCACGATTTGTTTGTTGGGATTTTTTTCATAACTTCTTAGATTGCTGTGCTTTATGCTGGGATTGGCATGCGGAGATATCCATAACTGTTCATAACAGCCCCCACTGGAATAGGAAAGCATTTAGAATGTGAGAAAAAAATGACAGAAAGAAAGGGTCCGAGGTCCTCTCCTTGGAGTTGAATGTGAAGTCGGGATAAGGCCCGGGGTCTCTCTCCATAGGGTTGAGTGTGATATCGGGGGTAAAGCCGAAGGTCCTCTCCTTAGGGTTGAATGTGAGCTCGGGCAAGGCCTGAGGCTCTCTCCTTGGGTTTGAATGTGATACAACTGGTATCTCGAGTTCGTTGTCTACTTGTGAGACTCTTGGTGTTGCGAGATATGTGTCGTGATCTTGGGGAGTGGTCAGATTCTTACCACTATAGATGCCCCATCGCTATTACGGTCATTGGAGTCGTAGGAGAGGAATTGGAAGGGTAAATGCTCTAAAATTTTCTAAAAATTGATGCAGGGGAAGATCTGATTTGATCATTGTGTATCTCTGGGTGATTTACAGATGGAGTGGGTGGATGACAGCTAACTTGCGTATCTTCAGGGCTTGATCTGGAGACAACTGACTTTCAAGATTAGAGTCTTTTAGAATTTCTCTGTTATGATGGATGAGATTATGTGGAAGTGGCGCTTGATATCTCGATGAATTGACGTACTGAAAATTTTGAGATGTGGACCAATTTCTTAGGATTGGAAGTTTTTATGGGGAACGCTATATCTTCTTCCCCATTTATAAATAGGGTGGATGATTGAGAAGAAATTCGCTTATCTTCTAAAAACTTCTTGCTTTCAAAAAACTCTTGTTCTGGTAGTTGCGGTGCCTTCCTTCTTCTTCATCCGGTGGAGGAAAGAAAGAAAGGATGAAGGTGGTTATTGCGCTCTTGATATTCAGGAGTCCAGTTGTCGGGAAATGTAAGTCCTTGCGATGGGCTTATCGAGAAAGGTCAGTTTTTGTAACAAGGCTTAGTTGTCAAGAAGGGTAGGCAGGGTTTGCTTCTGCCTGGCATGTTTGTCTGATCTCCGATAAGATCGGTCTAGTCTAGAGTAGGGTCTCAGTGCTTCTCTTTCCTGACAGCATTAGGAGGCAGGAATGGGGTCTGAGTAGGACGTACTTGATGATGGTTCTGATTATATTGCCCTAGCATGTGTTTGGTCGTCTGTACTCCGACCAGTGATTGAGAGGGAGTTTGGGTATGTTGCTTTGGATCATATGCAGATGAACCGCCCCTTCTTCCTTGGCTCCGACTTCATCCTCGAAGCAAGAGGTTGGCAGTAATATCACCTCTACCATACAAGCTTCAATCTGCAGGTTGAGGTGTGATCTCGGCGTCTTCCTGGGAGTTCTTAGTATCACCAGCCTCCGGGAATGGTGAATTGTTTGTTTGGAAGCTGTTTCCTAGACGCTATCGTGGACACTGGAAGCGGAAGGAGTATTTGTATTTATTTTAAAAAACTCACGAAAAATGATGTGATTTTGTATTTGCATGTAAGATATAATACAATGTTAGAAGGGACTGCAATGGAAAGGTAAGAGTTTATATATATGAAAAAAAATCATTTTAATCTTGCTTGAATTGATTTTGTTGAATTGTTAGACTTGTTAGATTGTTGGCTTGTTTGGAACTGCTTCTCCGCGTGGTGCGTTTATCAGCTTTCTGAGTCTTGCCTTGGAAGCAATCTGGAATGGTGGGGAAGAGGATGTTGCAGCTTCCAAGTGAGTGAAATTCCATCTCTGTGTTACCTGTAAGCTATTTCTCCGAGCGGGGGAAATCCCGACTACGGAGTTGGATTCACATTTGTTTTGTGTGGGGAATATCCCATTTGCAGAGCTGCGTTGTCGGGACTCCGAGAGTGGAATCCCTATAGCGAAGCTCAGAACCCGAGTGGGAAAAATCCCACTGTGAAGTGATTAGAATGTTTTTAGGATGTTCCGTCGTTGTCCCCGTGTAAAGGAGATCCCATCTGGGGGTATACAGGATAAAGTAGGTAGTGGTAATAGGGTGCGCATACAAGCATGCAATGGAACATTAAAATAAAATGGTAAATCTAGGACAACTCTGTACTATTTTTATTATATTCCCATATTTATCCTGTAATAAATCCTGTGTTCCTTATCTTAATGTCTTATTTTGCTCGTTTGCTTTAATAAAGGGACAGAAGATAAAATCAAATATAACCCAGTTAAATTCTGATATAATTTGATCTATTTGGTTAACTGAAGATAAAACCAAATAAATACAGTTAAAATCAGATTTAGAAGAATCAATTTGATTAGCTTGAAAGAAATCAAGGAGATAGCAAATTTAGAAGTCTAAAAGCAACCCTATCAATATACAAAGGAATATGTAAAAGAATGGGATGTATATTCAAAAGATTCAGAGATATAATACATAATTTAGCTAAAGATCAAGAGATAAAATAAAAATTTATTTTCAATCTTTTCAGAAGATCTTTTCTGTTAGGTAAGAGATTTTACTCCTATCTTCGTACGCTTTCCCTTATCAAATTTTGGCTATAAATACCAGCATTTCTGAAGGCAAAATGGCACCACTTTACAAAGAGAGATTCTAGGCTAGTTTTTGCTTTAGTTTAATTTTAGTTTTTTTCTTTTTTATTATAATTTTTAATTTATTTACAGCTTAGATTAGAGAGAATTACATAAGAGAAGAAGAGGAAGAGTTATATTTAAACTGACACTGGATGAATCCTTCTTCAAGAAAGAGTTGCATTGAAGTGATAGCCAATATAATTTTCAACCTTTTCTTCATTGTGCTCAATCTACCCAAACAATTCCTTCATGTTCTTCTTTTCTACTGCTTCGCTTTATTTCAAGGTAAACTTCATACAGGTTCAAGGTATGTCCACACAAAGGTAAATACTCTTTCTTTAATACTCTTCATCTTTTCATTTCTTTTTCTTTAACTTCATCTTCTCTTTTTTATTTATCAACAAAGTCATCTTCTTCTTTCCCTTTTATTTTCCTTTTACTTAACTTAGCTTTGACTATTTTTATTTTCTTTCAAAACTGAGTAAAGAAAGATTAACTTGTTTTTATAAATTAAAAGAAAAAACTTGCACAAATGCTTCCATCGCAGTCTCAACTTGTGGATCATAACCCATTAGCCCTACGCTACATGGTAGCATTGAGAACTTAGCACATTTCTAAATTTTTTCTATGCAGGTTTGGCTCAATCAAATTTTGGCACCGTTGCCAAGCAGGGACGGTAAGTTTCTTTTTGGTTTCTTAATGGTGAACTATTTTTTTCTCTGTTTTGGTATGCAGGTACTAATTTCTAGAATGAAACAGCTACAACGAACATATAGCTTACCTGAGCCTTTACTTTAGAGGGCAAACTCAAGGGTCCTCACTAATGTCACGCAAACGTGGCGTTCACGCGACATAGTAGGAAGAACTACTAATCTGTTTTAGTGCAGGTTGCTTGAATTACAATTCTCAGTCTTCTGCAATGTTTATTTTTCCTATTTAACTTGATTTGCATATTGTTCTAACCTCAACAGTAACTTGATTGCTTGTAAATGCTTAGAAAATATTTAGACATTGCATTCTAGGGCACTTGACTATTTGGTTACATTTTTATTATTGTTGAAGAGACCTGGAGCAAGGTATTACATATAGCTTAGGAAGCACACTTGTACGATTTATTACTTGAGTGTTATTTAGCTATATACACGTGCACGCACATTAAAACAAATTAAGGGCTTGTCCTATAAACAGAATACGGTGCAGAAGTCATTACCCTTTCTTAACCTTAAAACTATCTCCTCACTCATTAACCCTGCCTAACTTAAAATCGAGTAGACGTTGGCCCTATGAACATCTCGGGCTTATTAGAAGATTGACCTAAAGTGAAAGTTGTTAGAGTTTAACTCAAGCCAAATTTGTGTCAAAGGTTGGGGATTGAGAGGCGAAGCCTTAAAGAATAGTGATTTGGTATAATTAAGCCTGTTGCTTAGGCACAGATACCTTCCACTGGTCTTGCCCCTACCTGGCCGATTAACTTGTTGTCAGATTCTGCAATATACCTCTTGTGGACAGTCTAACTAGGTAGGAGTCATCCAGGCCTAAAGATCTACCCTAACTTAGGCTAGATTTTTCTTTATTTTTGTTTGTTTATTTGTTGTTTTGTTTTGACATTTTTATAATATAGATTACAATTATAATTATTCCAATGCATATAGTGATGCATACTTCACACCGACCTCTTTTGACTCAGATATTACAAACCCGGTATTTCATAACCTTAACTAACCAAGTATGTCAGATTGGTCTTGTCCGAATCAGTATATACCCCAACCCTAGTATTATGAATAAGATTGGAATGATCATCACCACTCTTTACGAGTCAGTGGGGATACAACTCCCCAGAGTCATACTATCAATAACCTGACCAACTTTCAGCTTCATATACTCAATATCAGAATCAACCTATAGAAGAAAAATCTTCCTTAGTGATTGAGGCCAAACCTGCACAAAAAAATACGGATTTTCAGATCTTATAATAAAAACGTGCAAGTGCTCAATACTTCCGCTATAGCAAGTGGCTAATGCGGGTCGTGATCCACAAGGAGGGTTTGCGATGGAAGCGTTTACAGTTTTATTGAAATCGTTATAAAAACCAAACGAGAGTTCTTCTCTATTTTTAAAGTTAAGAAAAAGAAAAAGAAAGTTGAAGGTTAAAGTTAAGAAGAAAGCGAAGGATGAAGAAGGTGGAAAATCAGAAAAACGATGAAAAGCGACTATGTACAATGAAGTGGAGAAGAATGAAAACGATTTGGAAGAAGTGGTTGGTGATCTAAACTAAGAAAGAAAGAAAAGAAGTAAAGAGATACTTACCTAGGTTGATTGATGACTTACTTGGAAACCTTTTTGCAAGTTCTACTTTTTGCTTCGGAGGCGTTCAACGCATAGATCATAAACTCAAGCTCGGTCCCCGTGCACATTATATCGTCAAGCATAAGAAGAACGAAGTGATGCGGAGCTTGGAAGAGGAGAACGTCTTCATGAACTATCGCTGGTTCTCACGTAGCTTAGTTAGATTTGCTTTGGAATTCACTTGTACACTTCAACAACAACCAAGGTAAAGTAGAAGAGAAGAGAGAAGCAAAAACAAATGTAAAGTAAAGTAGAATAGAAAACAAACAAAGCATTTACCTTTATTACTTGTTGAGACAATGAAAGAAAGGAGTAGGGTACATCGTCGGTGTCACTCTCAACATCAGCCCCTCTCTCTTACTTACATGAATCTTCCTCTACCCTAAGTTACATACAAGTTACATAAAAGTAAAACTAAACTACAAAATGGAAAAACTAGTCTAAAATCCTAATCTGCATTGGCGTCCACTTTCAGCACAGAAAATGCCTTTTTATAGGCCAAAAACCCAACAACCAAGATCCCGGGGAGGTCGGGGGAGTTCACGCTCCCCGTAACTCCCCAAGATTGCCGCAGAAACGCGGCCCAAGCCGCGTTTCTGCGGCAAGGGTGTGGCCAGATGGCCACACCCTGTTGGTGGGTCATCCCGGGAGTTTCTTCTGACTTTATCCTTTGTTGGTTTCTTCGTTTGAGCTCCGGATTCTGACGAAATGGCCTTGGATTCTTGGCTTTAACCGATCGATTCTGAGAGGATTCTTCTCAACCGGTTTCAACCTCTTGATTTTGCCCTGATTTTATGTGTGCGAATTAACTCTGATTTAATTCAGAATTCTGGTGGGCTTTTGGACTCATTTCTCTTCATCTCCTTAAGGATTGGGCCTGCAAATAAATCAAACAAATAATTAGGACAATGCAGGCTTTTATTCTAAAATCAGTATGAAAATGTGACATTAAATATGCAACATTAGTGACCAATCACACCCCCATACCTATCTTTTGCTCGTCCTCGAGCAAAACAACTAAACTATACTAAGGATTATTAGACCACTTTCGCAGGTCGCGCGATTGCACTGAGCATGTGCACACAAGCCGTTAAACCTCTAGGTTTCCCCTAGAGGACGAGTTTGTCTCGTGAGGGTTTCAGCGGATTGCACCACAAAATCCATAAAGAAAGAGAAATAAAGAGTTAGTATTTTCGAAAAGCATTTGAAAGAGAAAAATATTTGAAATATGATTGTAAGATCTAAGCAATTTATAAGTTATAGGAAAATCGAATTTTTCATTCCTAAACTAGTCTCTATTCAAAAATTTGTTATCAATCAAAGTAAGGAGTCAAATTGTACTTCTCATCTAGTCTATTACTTACCCTAAGTCATAGCACCTTGTGAGTGTGAAAATTTTGACTAAGGGTTCATTAACTCTAACTCTTATGCCTTATTTTATTTGTATATATATATATATATATTTTGGTGGTATTATTCCTTAGTTTATGCTTTCTAATCTGCCCATGTAACGAGCCTTTAATCGATGACTCCCAAACCAGACGGTCTTAGGGCACCAGGTGAGAAGACACCCCTAGGACTTAAGGACTCGAGCAAACAAGGCCACAAAACTAAGGATTTTATTATGTGAACCTCTTTTAGGCGTGAATACTTATGCTTTATTAGGCACAAATACCCAGCTTAATCAGAGGATCTAATCATCTTTCGCATAAATACTAAGGCTTGCTTAGGCCAAAGCACCTAGCTAATGAATAATTAGATTTATTCATTTTTTTTACTTATCTAATCATCTTTCGCATAAATACTAAGGCTTGCTTAGGCCAAAGCACCTAGCTAATCAATAATTAGACTTATTCATATTTTTTTTATAAGGCATAAGAATCTTTGTTTTTGAACCCTAAGTGTGTAAGTGTATGAAGTGTGCATATTTCATCAAGGTAAAGATCAAGACTAAATTACTTTGACAAATTATCTTCCTAACTCTAAAAATCAAACAAATAATCTTATTTTGACCAAGTATAAGAAATCCTAATTTAGATTTTCCTATTCCTTAAAATTAACTTAATTTCTTACAAAAATAAGTCAAAATATTGTTTCTATTTTTCAAAAAGTTTTTAAAAGTAAAGGAAAATGTTAAATTTTTTATTTTAAAGAAAAAGAAAAGTTATGTTAGACCTTCCCCCACACCTATCTCATGCATGTCCTCAATGTATGAATTAATGCATAGATGCATGAAAAAGAAGAAAGGGAAGGAAAGTGTTACCTTATGGTGGTGGTTCCGGTGGTGGTCTGATTGGTCCACGAAACGTGGCCCAATCAACTTTTCTTGGGTCTCGGAGGAACCCACCAGAAATTACTTTAATATAACCCACTAAAAAGATGTATCCATAAAGGATCTTTATTAAATATTTAACCCCATCTAATTTCCATATTCCATAACAAATTCGGAGTCAAATTTGTCAACCACCTCGTCCCAGAATGGAGTATGAAATGATAGAACAGTTGACTTGGACTCAGGAAGGACAGGAACTAATACCGACTCAGGAAGGTGACTTAAGTCAAGTAAAGGTTCAGGAGTCGAAATAGGTTCAGAAATTGGGTCCAAGTCAAGAAGTTGAAACTCCAGTCCACATGTATTTCCAACAATGGAATGTGACCTAATATGGGTGATTCCAGTTCAGGAATGATAGGTGGAGGAATCAAAACTGACTCTAAAATATTACTCAAATTGGTAACAAAACGGGAGTCAAGATTGATTCAGAAAGTTGAACTGGATCACAGATTTGAGAATCTAGGTCACATATCTCATTGAGTTCAATATCAAAAAATGGAGAACTTGCCAATTTGTCAATAGGATCTTCAAAAGTGTATAATTGGTCAAGTTCAATATGATCCTCAAAGATGGGTGATTCAATTTCATTATGAATTGGTACAGGATCCAATGTTGACTCCAGGAAAAGATTGAAGTCAGGTGAAGATACCGGAGTCATAATCGAATCAGGAAGTAAAATTGAATCACTAAGTTCTAGTTCATGATCATATTCATCTTCAAGTTCTATTTCAGGCAAGGGATAACTTGCCAAACTATCAATTTTATTTGGAGTTTGGGCAAGTTCAAAAGGTTATTCTGAAATGGAATCTTGATTCCAAAACTACATGACTCGTCGGCTCCAACAGAATGGTAGTGACATCAGAACTGGTCCAACGGTGAGAACGTAAAGATTCGACCATCATATCTATGTCACTATTACGAGCGTTTTGAGCCTGAGTCATGGATTCAAGCATCTCTTCATAGGTGATATGTTCATTGTTTTGATGAAAAGATGAAGAATTGTCTTGGAAGTGGTAGTGAAATTGTGAGTCCATCAGATTTTTGGATATGTGTTTGGACTCACGCATACTCATTTCCATAATTGATGGTTTCCTATTTTGGACGGGTGGAACTGAGTATGAATTTTGAACATAATGTGGACTGGGTGGAGAAGGAGGGCAAGGTGGTTGGAAATTATGCTCGGGGGAGGTGAATCCCCACTGACTCGGTGAAGAGTTGAAATCATTATGAAAATTATAGTTATTAGATGGGGGGTATGGGTCATATTGATTCGGATAAGACCAATCCGGCACACTAGGTTGGTCAAAGTTATGATATGCCGGGTTGGTAATATCCGAAAATGAAGTCGGTGTGTAATATGGATTAGTATTGTAGTTGAAAAAATTATTATTATAGTCCATATCACACAGTATAATACAAACAAAGAAAAACAAACAAATAAACAAACAAAAAAGAAAAAATTCTAGCCTAAGTTAGGGTAGACTTAGGACCTAGACGACTCCTAACTGGTTAGACTGTCCACGGGAGGTCTAATGTAGACTTTAACCACAAGCTAATCAGCCAGGTCAGGGCAAGGTTGGTGGGAGGTTTTCCGTCAAAGACGTTCCTTAATTAAATAACCACCAACTTCGGGCTTTCGGCCCTCAATCCCTTTCCTAGACACTGATTTTGCAGGAGTTAGATTCCAACATTTTTCCCCTTAGGATAATCTCCTAATTGAGTCCGAGATGTCCCTAGGGCCAACGTCTACTCAATTTTAGTTAGGCTTGGGTTAGTGAGTCTTGGATTCTGATTTTTGGGCTAAGGAAGGGTGATTAAATCCCCACCTTATCTTGTTATTGGGTTGGTGCCCTTAAAATCAGTTTTTGTGCAAGTGTACAAGATAAATAAGATGCACTCCAAGCGATATAAATCAACCAAGAGATAGTCCTATTCTAGATGCAATGCAAACATACCTTGCTCCAGCACTCTTCAACAGTGAAAATTAAATGAATGAAAAGAACGCGTGCCTAAAATGCAAACGTCTAATCAATTTTTAACTTTTGCAACAAACTTTTTACTGTTGATTATTAGCAGGTTTTTGTGATGGCATATAAGAAATAAATAATTGCAGCAAACTAAAATTTGCAAAGCTAGCGGCCCTGCAAAAAGCTGTTAGTAGTCAACTCTTTATTGCCGCGGTTCCGCGGCTTTTGCCGTGGAAACGCCGGCAATTCAGAGGGCAATGGGTCTCTGCTTTCTAGAGCAGAGGCCCAATACCACTTGTATGTCACTGCAATATAAATTTCCTGCTTTGCTTGCCCTGTAACCTGCAACAGAGAAGAAAATTCGTTTAGTTCTAAAAAATTTGCAATAAAAATTCAGATTTCAATAAAAACCGTTTTACCCTCCCGGCAACGGCGCCAAAATTTGATTGAGGCCAAACTGCACAAAAAATACGGATTTTCAGATCTTATAATAAAAACGTGCAAGTGCTCAATACTTCCGCTATAGCAAATGGCTAATGCGGGTCGTGATCCACAAGGAGGGTTTGCGATGGAAGCGTTTACAGTTTTATTGAAATCGTTATAAAAACCAAACGAGAGTTCTTCTCTATTTTTAAAGTTAAGAAAAAGAAAAAGAAAGTTAAAGGTTAAAGTTAAGAAGAAAGCGAAGGATGAAGAAGGTGGAAAATCAGAAAACGATGAAAAGCGACTATGTACAATGAAGTGGAGAAGAATGAAAACGATTTGGAAGAAGTGGTTGGTGATCTAAACTAAGAAAGAAAAGAAAAGAAGTAAAGAGATACTTACCTAGGTTGATTGATGACTTACTTGGAAACCTTTTTGCAAGTTCTACCTTTTGCTTCGGAGGCGTTCAACGCATAGATCATAAACTCGAGCTCGGTCCCCGTGCACATTATATCGTCAAGCATAAGAAGAACGAAGTGATGCGGAGCTTGGAAGAGGAGAACGTCTTCATGAACTATCACTGGCTCTCACGTAGCTTAGTTAGATTTGCTTTGGAATTCACTTGTACACTTCAACAACAACAAGGTAAAGTAGAAGAGGAAGAGAGAAGCAAAAACAAATGTAAAGTAAAGCAGAATAGAAAACAAACAAAGCATTTACCTTTATTACTTGTTGAGACAATGAAAGAAAGGAGTAGGGTACATCGTCGGTGTCACTCTCAACATCAGCCCCTCTCTCTTACTTACATGAATCTTCCTCTACCCTAAGTTACATACAAGTTACATAAAAGTAAAACTAAACTACAAAATGGAAAAACTAGTCTAAAATCCTAATCTGCATTGGCGTCCACTTTCAGCACAGAAAATGCCTTTTTATAGGCCAAAAACCCAACAACCAAGATCCCGGGGAGGTCGGGGGAGTTCACGCTCCCCGTAACTCCCAAGATTGCCGCAGAAACACGGCCCAAGCCGCGTTTCTGCGGCAAGGGTGTGGCCAGATGGCCACACCCTGTTGGTGGGTCATCCCGGGAGTTTCTTCTGACTTTATCCTTTGTTGGTCTTCGTTTGAGCTCCGGATTCTGACGAAATGGCCTTGGATTCTTGGCTTTAACCGATCGATTCTGAGAGGATTCTTCTCAACCGGTTTCAACCTCTTGATTTTGCCCTGATTTTATGTGTGCGAATTAACTCTGATTTAATTCAGAATTCTGGTGGGCTTTTGGGCTCATTTCTCTTCATCTCCTTAAGGATTGGGCCTGCAAATAAATCAAACAAATAATTAGGACAATGCAGGCTTTTATTCTAAAATCAGTATGAAAATGTGACATTAAATATGCAACATTAGTGACCAATCACTTAGAAAGGAGTTTCGAAGACTTTCTTTAGTCCACACGACAATTCCAAAACTCGCTGGACTCAATACTCACAAAAAATTCTCAAGTTCAAAATCTTTACTCCATTTTTCAAGTCCCACAATAACAGGAAGAAACTATTGATTTAGAAAAGAGTATGAAATACTTGATTCAAACTGAAAATTCTTTGAACCAGTCCATCAATATGTTAGAAGCACAAGTAAGTCGTTGGTCAACACAAATTATAAGGAAAAGGAAACTTTCTCATCCAATCTTTGATCATTCCCGATTTTCTAACCATATTTATAGGGACAAAGAATCATTGTGTTTTGAAAACTGTAACCAAGATTCAATTTCATTACACCATCTTGAACTTGACCAATACCAAACCACTGACAAATTGACAAGTTTTTATTTCAATGAAATTGAACTTGATTATGAAGGTGACACAGATCCCCAATTTGTGATTTAGTTACAAATTTCGAATCAGTTACTCTGGTATCTTTACCCGATTTAGACCCAATTCTTGAGCCAACACTGATTTCCGTACTCACAGATCTTTAAACTAAACCATTTATATTGGAAAGTCTCATTGTTGGAAAATGAATGTGAATTTCAATTCTTTGATTTGAACTCAACTCTTGAACTAAAACTGACTGTCGAACCTAACTTGATTTAAGTCACATTGTTGAGTCAGTTCGGTTCCCAAAACTATCACTCTGAGCCAAATCAACTACTCCCCCAAATCACATTCCATTGTTAGACTTAGGTATACACCATTATGACTCCGAGATGATTTTCTAAGATTGGTCATATAAAAGGGATAATTTTCATGTTAGGATCTTTCATGATCCTATTCCATTTGGGGTTTGTGAAAATGTAAACAAAAAAGAGATCATCAAAGATGGGTTCCTTCATAATTCATATTATTTAAATTGAGTAGCAACGCTTGGCCTAATCCGATCACCATCAGAACCACCACTTGAGGTAATATTTTTCCTTTTCTTTCTTTTTTTCATGCATATATGCATTCATTCATACATTGAGGACAATGCTTGAGATAGGTGTGGGGGAGGGTTCTAATATAGGTTTTTCTCTTATTTGTGTAAAAAAAATTTCTTTTAATTTTTTTGAAAAGATAAACAATATTTGACTTATTTTATAAGAAATTAAGTAATTCAAGAAATAGGAGAATCATAATTAGGATTTCTATATTTGGTCAAAATAAGATATTTGTTTGAATTCTAGGGTTAGGAAGAAAAATTGAAAAAGTAATTTAATCTTGATTTTACCTGATGAAATATACATACTTATACACTTACACACTTAGGGTTAAAAATAAAGATTCTTATGTCTTAAAAAAGAGAAAAAGAATATATATGTATATCAAAAATCTTCTGATTAAGCTGAGTGTTGTGCCTCATAAAGTATAAGTATTCACGCCTAAAAGTGATTTATATAATAAATAAAACTCTTAGTTTTGTGGCCTTCTTGCTCAGGTCCTTAAGTCCATTAAGTGTTTTCTCACCCGGTGCTATAGGACCGTTCGGTTCGGGAGTCACTGGCTAAAAAGTTCGTTATATGGGCAGATTAGAAAGCTTAATAGAAGTAAGGGATAATACCACCCAAAATATGAAAAATAAGGTATAAGAATTAGAGTTAAAGAATCTCGAGTCAAAATTTCACTATCACAAAAGTACATATAGCTTAGGTGAAAATAATAGATCAGAAGAGAAATACAGTTTGACTCCTAATCTTGATTGATAACAAGCTTTTGAATAGAGAGTAAGTTTAAAAATAAATGGTTTGATATTCTTATAACTTGTAGAGTGCTAAATTCTTGCAAAATACTTCAAAATATTTTTTTTCAAAATGCTTTTCAAAGTACTAACACTTTTTTTCTTTTTCTTTTGGATTTGTGAGTATAATCTACTGAAAATTCTCATGAGATAAAACTCATCCTGAGGGTAATTAGAGGTTTAACGGTTTTTGCACATGCTAAGTGCAACTGTGATTCCTACAAGGTGTGTTAAATTAGGTTAGCTCTATTTTATTTGTTTTGCTCGAGGATAAGAAAAAGATAGATATGAGAGTGTGATCGTACACATATTTTATATTATTTTTATTACATTCTAACATATATCCTGTAATAAATCCAGCTAATTCCTTGTCATAATGTCTTTTTTTCAAGTTTCCTTAATGAAAGGAGAGAAGATAAAACTAAATAAAAGCCAGTTAAATTCTGATTTAATTAGATCTATTTGGTGATTCAAGATAAAGCCAAATAAATATAGTTAAAAATCAGATTAGAAAAATTAATTGATTAGCTTAAAAGAAATCAAGGAGATAGAGGCAAATTCAGAAGTCCAAAAGCAACCTTATAAACATACAAAGGTATGTGAAAGATTGGATGCAGATTCAGAAGATGCAGAGAGATAAGACACAATATAACTGAAGATTAAGGGATAAAATAAAAATTTATCTCCAACCATATCAGAAGATCTTTTCTGTTAGGTAAGAGATTTTGCCCCTATCTTCGTACGCTCTTCCTTATCCAGTTGGGCTATAAATACCTGCATTTTTTAAGGGAAAGGGGCATTGCTCTGCAGAAAAAGATTTTAGGCTAGTTCTGCTATAGTTTAATTTTAGTTTCTCTTTTTTTTATAATGTAATTTTAAGTTTATTTATAGCTTAGGTTAGAGAGAAATACATGAGAGAAGGAGAGGAAGAGTTATGTTTAGAGTGACACTGGATGAATCCTTCTTTAACGGAGAGTTGTATTGAAGTGATAGCTAATATAATTTTCAACTTTTTCTTCATTGTGCTCAATCTAGCCAAGCAATGCTTTCATATTCTTCTTTTCTACTGCTTCCCTGTATTAAGGTAAACTTCATACTGATTTATGGTATGTTAATCCACACAAAGATAAATACTCTTTCTTTAAATTTTTTTATCTTTCTTTTCGCTTTCATAACTTCGTCTTCTCTTTTCTTTTCATCAACAAAACCATATTCTTCTTCCCTTAGATTTTCCTTTACTTAACTTAGTTTTAACTATTTTATTTTTTTTAAAACTAAGAAAAGAAAGATTAACTTGTTTTTATAAATTAAAAGAAGAAATTTGCACAAATGCTTCATTGCAGTCCCTCTTATGGATCACAACCCGTTAGTCCTACGCTATATGGTAGCATTGAGAACCTAGCACAATTCTAAATTCTATATTTTGTGCGGCAGGTTTGCTCGATCACACTTAACTGTGAGGCGCCGACAAAATTAAAAACGCGATACCTATCTCTTCTGTCCTCAGGGAGCAATTTAAGTACATCCACGAGGAGCTTATACGTCGTGGGGGGTGTGTGTGTGTGTAGACATACACCTAGGCACATGTGGTTGTAACCTCGTTGGGACTTGCATAAGAATTACTTGAAGGGGGTACAATGCAACGATAGATTGGATGCGTTTTGGATAGGGCCCCTACCAGAGCGACGATTTGGCATCTCCAAGTAGGAATAAAACCTAATACCAGAGTTATCCTTTTTATGGGGGATATTCCACATCAGAACAATCTCCTGAGTAGGGAAAATCTTATCTCGAAATATGGATTGTATATGTATTCATCTCCGTAGGCTCAGATGAAGGGTGCTTATAGGTTGATGGGGTTCGGACACCATGCTATGAAGACCGAGTGGGGAAAATCTCGTTCCCATACGTATTCCAACACCTCACTATCGATATCAAGTGGGGGATGTCCCATCTTGGTGTTGGTTCCGATGTGATGCTATGAAGATCGAGTGGGAGAGATCCCATCTTGGTGCGGGTTTCGACACCGCACTATGGATATCGAGTATGGAGATCCCATCTCGGTGTAGGTTTTGTCACCGTGCTATGGATATCTAGTAAGAGAGATCCCTTTCAGTGCAGGTTCTTGAAGTACACCTAGAGGGGGTGAATGGTGTACGACTAATCTAATGATCAATAATGCGAAATTTAAAAACTTAAACCAACACACTTAGTGTAACCAAAGAGTGTAGCCAAATTTTGGTGAAGGGCTCTGGACTAACTCCTCTGAATTCCTCTGAATAAGAGTGAGGTGCTATGTAAAGCTCTCTTGGTTAAACACAAGTATAGGCATACACAAACAAATCAAGCATATATGAATGATATGACAATATGAATCAATGCAAGGTACAATATATAAGAGAGAGAGTTAGAGAAAGTGGATCAAACACAAACACCAAGATATGTTTCGAGGTTCGAGCACACAGCTCTACGTAACCGCCTTCACACAGAAGGATTTCACTAACTCGCCACACAGGACTTCCCACACAAGGAACCTCCACTGAGGATTTGGGACAAATACAATTAGGAGTACAAAACTCCTCTCTCAACCAATATAACCTCTTACTAGAGGCAAGGCACAACTCAAATCACCTCTACACTTAGAGGGTAGGCACTTAGCCAAACAAACAATTGCCTCACACTTGAGGGATTCCAACACAATCTCCAACTCTCACTAGAGGGAGCCAAAACCACTTCCACTATCACCTCACACTTGAGGGATAACAACTCAATCACCTCTCACTAGAGGGATATCATAAGATGGAAAGTTTACAACTTGGTGGCCTCTTTCAACCACAAACCAATTTTCTCACTAAACAAAGATCCTATCGATAGGATAGAATGATAAGCTCAAGTGTGAGAAATCAAGGTGTTTAGAAATTAAAACACAAAGAAAAATACTTAGGAAACCAATTAGAATTTGATAGAAATGAAGACACAAAATAAAGATCCTGTTGGCCCAAAGGCCTATCGCCCTAGTTTTGATGATGATCAACTCATGAAGTTATATTTACTAATGATCTTATGCTAATTAGTGACAGATTATATGATCAAGATCTTAGTAGGTGCAAAGCTCAACAAAGGATAAATTGTCAAGATTTGGAGCTAGCACGATGATCCAAGGAGTTTTGGATCAAGCTTGGACCAAGTCAAGAAGATGAGAAGCCTTCAAGTGAAGACTTCAAGAAGATGAAGACTTGGGTCTAGGTATAGAATTTGTATTTTGTTTTAGTAAAATGTAAAGGATAGATAGTGGTGGATTGCTCATGTTATATCACACCACACACTCTTGTTAGAACTCTTGATAGAATTGCTTTCATAAAAGATTTTGTTTAGAAAAGAATTTTTATTTAGAAAAAGATTTTTTCTTTGTGACAAAATATTTATCTTGGATTTTGGTATTTCATAGTTCATATCTTTTAACCAAATCAAGTTTTTAGTTTTATGTTCAACAAATAGATATTTCTTATGATTGTGTAGTGGATCATATCCATACACACTATGCTTTAAAATGAACTCAAATATCTGTTTTTGTATTTGATGAAGATTTAAAAAAAAAAAAAACAAGTTTTAGAAAAACATGTTGTTTAGAAAAAACAGTTTTTATTATGAGCAAATATTTCATGTTACAAAAATAGTCAAATCTTTAATAACATGCCTTGATTTTGTGCAAGCATGTTTCTATATCATAAAACTATTTTTGTAAAATTTCTAAGTATTTATGGGATTTTTATTGAGCCAAAAAGACCTATCTTTAATCCCAAAATTTCAGGTTCTGGCAGTTCTGATTTTTCAGAACTGACAGTGGCCGGTCGACCGGGTCGGTCGACCGGACGTGCACGGACGTGCACCCTGTGTGCACTGGAGATCGGTCGACCGGGCCGGTCGACCGCCTCGAGAGCTTTGCTCTCGGGAAATATTGGTCGACGGGCCGGTCGACGACAGAGAGTTGACTCTCTTCTCCAGTTGCTCGGTCGACCGGGGCGGTCGACGGTGGCTGCAACGGTCAGAAATATGACCGTTGGCCGGTCGACCGGCGGGTCGACCGACAGCACTGACACAGCCCAACGGCTCTATTTTCTGGCAGCCTATAAAAGGGGGTTTTGTCAATTGTTTTGAGGTTAAGACTTTTGAGACTTCTTGAGCAGTTTTTCTGATACTTTAGAAGAGTTTCTCTATAAGATTTTAGTGCAAAAATACTTCCAATCAAAAGGAAGAGTTTTATCAAGAGAGTGTTAAGTGATTCTTTGAGTTTTTCACCATAGTCTTTCCTTGCTTTTCTCACACCACACTTGAGCTTTCCATTGCTAGATATTCCTATAGGTGTGTTGTAGTGAGAGTGCTCTTTAGGTGATCAAGTGTGGTGATCATCAAAGAGATCTTTCTTTGTATTGAGGAGACGGGCAAGTGTGCTCGTTGTGGTGGTTGGAGTTCGGTTGTGAACTTTGTGGTTCGAGGTGCGGCTCGGCAAGCTTAAGGGGCTTGCGTGTGTACGGACTTGGGAGTCCGAGGGTTTGTAGGTGTGCGGCACCGAGGAGAGATCCATTGGGATCTTGCATAGTGGAAACCCTTCGTGTGTCGAAGGCGGGGATGTAGAGCAAGGTGCTCGAACCTCGAAACATACCCTTGTGTTTGCGATTGCTTACTCTATCCCTCTCTCTCTCTTTGTCTCTTTTATATCTTGCACTAAATTATTGTCTTCATCATTTACTTGCTAGATATATTTCCCTTGTGCTTAAAATTGATATACTTGCTTGGGATTGCTTGATAACACTAGTATTCAACCAAGAGAGCCAACGCGGCACCTCAACCCATTCAAGGGGAATCTAGAGGAGATTGTTCAGAGCCTCGAAAGGGGAATTCGGCAACACTCTTGTGTTATACCTAAGTGTTTAATTAAAAGAATTTAATTTGGTCATAATTATTTTAATTCCGCATTATTTGATCATAAGTGACCATTAGATTAGCCAACACCTATTCACCCCCCTCTAGGTGTTATTTCAGATCCCAAATCTCTATTTTTCTTTGATTTTTCCAACCCTTGAAAAACAAATAAAGATCAAATCTTTAAGCTTAAAAACTCTTTTGAAAACTTATATTAATTGGTCAAAGGTTGACCATAGCAGACCTGCAGTGGAGCTGCCGCGTCGAGCTCACAGTGGAGCTAGAAGGCAATATCTGGCGAAGTCAGAAGAAGACTCTTTGGCAGAGCTAGATGTCGTCTGTGGCGAAGCTACCGCATACCCTTCTGCACAGTGCGTGTTGCTTCAAGCGTAGCTAACTCTCTCTGCGGAGTTGCGCTTCAGCAGTTCAGGCGAAGCTATAAGTTAGCTTCCTGGCAGAGCTTTGAATGGCTTCAAGGCGAAGTTAGGTGATCTTAACCTCTCAGGCGAGGCTATCCCTTTAGGCTCATGTGATGCTAAATGCTAGCATCTTAGACCTACTGAGGTCTGTTTAGAGACAATCCGGGCTCACTGTCTGCTTGCTGGATTAATGATGTCCAAGTTGCTTCCTTGTCCCTCGGAAATGGGTGAAAACTGGTCGTCAGCTTGTCTGTCACTCATCTTTTGTAAATGTCAACAAGTTTAGACATTGTTCTGGCCAGTAAGAATCTTGTCTTTTTAAGTGTCAACAAGACCCCTTTAAAGTTTTGAAAGTCTGCAATGGCTCAAACTTTAAAATACTTTGAACTGCTTTGATCGGTGGTATGTGAAATACGAACGTCGCCATGATGGTTGAGTTCAGCTTCGCTTTTATCCTGCTTTAGGATAAGTTCGCTAAAAAACCTTGTAGATTTACGACTGGGTAGCTTAGCGTCTGGGTAGCTTCCCGTCTGGGCTTCCCAGAATAAGTTCGCTTTAGAACATCTGTTTCCTTCCGAGGCCAACTACTGTGGGCCGATTATGAGAAAGATTACTCCTTCTCTCGCATTAATCGAGGGAGATATTCTCCCCTTGTGCCTTTTCGAGGGAGGATATTCCCTTTTTCAAGGCGCCATAAATGCCTTTATGAGGGAGACGTTTCTTCCTTTGCACGGTTCCACGGGAAACCGTCTCTTTTCTCAAGGCGCAATAAATGCCTTAAGTGTGCTCGTGCTTCCACGCTTGAAGCGGCAGCGGTCAGGCTATGAGGCCTATAAATAGGACACTTGGGGTCCTCTGAAGAGAAGATGATTGCTCTTCTTCTCTTCTCTTAATTGAGAGAGAAACTCAGATCTCTGAACTAGTGGGGATGCCCACTCTGGTTATTACCCGGCCAAGGATCGGTAAGTCTAGATCATTTAGAGACTTTACCAATGAACTTTTAGGGAGTTCATCTCCCTTAGCTTAGCTTTAACAGCTGCTTCAGGGATTAATTTTCTTTGTTCTTCATTTTGTAACGGACTGATCTGCAGAGAAGGATTTTAGCATAGCTAACGAAGTTATCATTATGACTTGATCAAAGAAAGATCACTGCCTGCTTGTTAAGTCCGCTCCATAGGCAAAACTTAGGACTTAGTCTCTTCAAAGTTGAGCCAGTCTTGCCATATAGGTAGGGCTAAGACTGCCTCTCTCAGGATCAGTCTGGCTTAACCATATAGACGAGGCTAGAACTTGGCGTTTGTTGAGCTAGCCCATCATCACTATGCAAGCGAGGCTATCCTCTGCTTTAACTAAAATCAATGCTTGACTGAATCGGATTGCTTCGGCCCAAAGAATTTGACTTTAGTGCTTTTGCAGCTTCTCCTGTGTTTAACTGCTAATTCGTTCCAATTTGCATTGCAGTGAGCTATGTTCGTCATTCTTGTGACTTGATGAAAGAGACCATAAAATTGCCTCTTGCTTTTCCAGTTGAAACTTTACTCTTAAGCAGGAGGAACAAACTGGGGCAGTTGATGTGTGTCCCAGAAGAGGTTGGCAGTCGCTTATCCAAGATGATTCATTTTGAGGCGAGGTTGGTAGTCGCTTATCTGAGATGATCCACTTCGGGAAAGCAGATGTCACCTGTAAGGTCACGGATCTTCCTATTGCCAATTTTCATCAAAGAAGATCTAACCTGCTAGTGGCAATCAGTCCTTCGCTAATTTTAAGAAAGATCCAACTTCCTAGTGGCACCATATGTCCTGGTGGCACAATCTGTCCTGGTGGCACCATCTGTTCTTATGTGAAGGATTACAGCCTTGTGCAGGAGGAAGGCCTTTTGTGTTCCAGTTGGTTTCGCTTGGAAGTAGATAAGACCACTTGTATGCCTTTTGAGCAAATGATTCTGTTGAGCAAATGAATCTGTTGTATGAAACACAACCTTGATGTAGTATTAATGTACCTTCTCAATGAAAGTTTATTTTGCTCATCTGATTTTTGCTTTGCCTTCATTTTGAATTGACCCGACGGAGCTAGACTTCATGTGAAGTTAAAGATAGGACCCTTTTTGAATCAAGAATGAGCTTCCAGCAAAGCTATCATATCTGTGAAGTTCGGCCTATGCCTTCAGCGAAGCTAAGGCAATCCTGTTGGCGGAGTCATTGATGTATTATGCAAAGTCCGCATTTGACTCGTGGCGAAGTTAGCCCTTAATGGGGCTGAATCAACACTTCTCGGGAAGGCGCTTTAGGCGCCATTTCAAATTAATTCGAAACGGCGGCCTGTGCTCTTTACGAGGCGTCATTTCAGGCACTCATTGGCCTATAAAAGCCCGATCGAGCTGAGAGAGGACGGATCACTTCTTTTACAATTTCAGAGAACTTTGACTCTTTTTCTTCTTCTTCTTTCCTCTTTATTCAAGAGTTTAAGAACTTTCACAGTTCTTCAATGGCGCCCAAGAGACGAGCGGAAAAAGAAGTGACAACTTCTGTAGCGGAGGGTCCTTCTCCTCCTCCGATCATCGAACGACCAATTGCCGGTAGGGAAAAAGCCGATGTCTGGCTATCTCTAAATGAACCCAAAAATGATCAATTATGATCTATTATTCTTAGGGAATTTAGTTCCCTGAATTTTCCTTACTTTCTTGAACGGGAACCTAAGAACTGAATAGTTCTTCTTTAAGCTTCCAGGCGAAGCTATCCCTTAGGTTGTTTACAACAGGATGCGAAGCTGTCCTTTCAAACATGACTGAAAAGGACCTTAATGCCCTTAAAAAAATGATTTTTTTGACCAAAATATCCTTCTGATGAAGTTAGTCCTTAAGGCTGTATTGCCTTCTGTTTAAGCTTCTAAAGCGAAGCTAACACTTAGATATTTTCCTGTATCCTGCCTTTGTGTGAAGTGCGAAGTTAACTGCAGTTGCGAGGCTAAGCTTCTGGGCGAAGCTATCATCATGCTAGCTTCGCTTGGAGAGCGAGGCTATGTCTTAAACATAAATTGTGTTTTTGTTTAGGCCTTTCCTTGGCTGATGAACTAATCATAGTCTCTTTATTCCTGCAGTGCACTACACTCCTGGTCCTTTGAACAGTCTATTTGAGATGGCTAGGGGATTGGACGGCAATGTCAGCATGCAATTCCAAGGGCAAGCTTCTCTGTTCAGCGAGCGGAGCTCTCCTGCTCGAGACACGCTTATTGATGGTGGGGATCAATGCACCACAAGGAGCATCCTGACTACGGCTTCTCTTGAAGATTTTGACCGACAAATCTATCGAAAGCCTGACTTCATGCCAGACCCTGATCGCCAGCTGCTGTGTTGGATGCTTTGTATGGTGACCTGCCCCCTTATCAGCTTGAACCAGCCAGAGGAGCAGAGATTAAAGGGACGGTAGTCACGGAGGCAACTTTACTCCCAACTATATCAACGAGTGAGGTGTCATCAGTTTTGCCAGGTGCGGAGGTGAGGGTGATTACAAGTCCTACTTCCCCAACGCTGGTGGTTGAGCCTGCTGTCCCAGAAGTGGTCACTAGTCCTACCTCGGTTGTGGCTAGTGTACTGGTTTCAATGAAGACTCCCCCGAGATCACCAATGACCTGCCATGTTGTTACAGCCAGTGTTCCCACTATTCCTTCCACGGTAATGTCAATAAGGCCGGTGGAATCTTCTGAGGCTGCCAGTCTGCCAGGAGTGGCTGAGGCTGAAAATGAATTTGTAGCTAATATAGTCGATAGCTTTTATAAGGGCTTGAAGCGATCCATTGATCTGGTCTTGAAGGGCTCGACTATGTCATTTTCTACTTTGAAGGTGGTCCTTTCCCGCAGTATCGAAAGTATCCGGGACTTTGGAGGAGATAACCAGGCCACTGCATTGGAACTCCTGGTAGAGCAACTTGAGAAGGATGTAAAGGAATGGCGTCGCCTCAGCCGTTCGGACTGGAGTCTTTGGTTAATGAGCAGCTTGCGCACCTTGTCGCTCAAATGCATGAAGCCTATCTCGCTGCTCAGGAAGCTGCTAAGGCTATTTCTTCTGACTTGAAATCCTTGGAAACAAGGCAAGTAGAGCTCGGAGACGTCATAGATGCTTCTAACAGTGCTCTTCTTGATGTTTAAGACAAAATTGAGAAGACCAAGGAGATGATCAGGAAAGAAAATCTTCTCTTATCCAAGGCTGAACCAGTGCGTCTTGAAGAGACTGCACGGCTTGAGCAACTTAAGGCTCAGAGTGCCAAACTCTCACAGCAGGGATTAGCTCAAAGGGCGACCTTGGCTGAGGTCGAAGCTCGCTTGGCCCAGACGGCGAGTTTTAATGAGGCTGAGCTGAGGTCGCAGGCGCTTGTCAGGGCTGCTAATGATAAGAAGACAAGGTTGGCCTTTCTTGAAGAACGGATCAGATCTTATGGCGCACCCTCGTAGCTTGTAATATGTGCCTTCATGTATCCCTTCTTTTTGAAATCAATAAGAAATAATTTTGTTTTGACTCCCTTGTCGGATCCCCAACTTGCTTCCTCTGTTGAATTGTCGTTTCCAAGTTGTATTGTAGCCATTTGAGAAAATAATTCTTGTTGGATTGAATAATGAGACTTGGCTACCTGCCAGTTCAGAGGTCGCACTGACGCAACCGGTTGAAAAGTCGCCAAGCTCAAGATTAGCCCTTACGGGACTAAAAGGGTAATACTTGTCTTTTATAGATGTCAACAAGTATGGGTGAAACCTGTCTTTTGTAAATATCAACAGGCTCAAGGTTGAGACTTGACTATCTGCCAATTCAGAGGTCGCAATGACATAACTGGTTGAGAAGCCATCAAGCTCAAGGTAAGTGATACTTGTCTTTTGTAAATGTCAACAAGTATCGAGACCTGTCTTTTGTAAATGTCAACAGGCTCGAAATTGAGACTTGGCTGTCTGCTGGCTTAGAGGTCGCAATGACATAACCGATTGAGACGCCACCAAGCTCAAGGTTGGTGATACTTATCTTTTGTAAATATCAACAAGTATCGAGACCTATCTTTTGTAAATGTCAACAGGCTCGAAGTTGAGACTTGTCTTTTGTAAATGTCAACAAGCTCAAAATTTGAAACTTGGCTGTCTGCTGGTTCAGAAGTCGCAATGACATAACCGATTGAGACGCCACCAAGCTCTTGGTGATACTTGTCTTTTGTAAAAGTCAACAAGTATCGAGACCTATCTTTTGTAAATGTCAACAGGCTCGAAATTGGGACTTGACTGTCTGCTGGTTCAGAGGTCGCAATGACATAACCGATTGAGATGCCACCAAGCTCAAGGTTGGTGATACTTGTCTTTTGTAAATGTCAACAAGTATCGAGACCTGTCTTTTGTAAATGTCAACAGGCTCGAAATTGAGACTTTGCTGTCTGCTGGTTCAGAGGTCACAATGACATAACCGATTGAGACGCCACCAAGCTCAAGGTTGGTGATACTTGTCTTTTGTAAATGTCAACAAGTATCGAGATGGAATTTGGGAAAGGTCTCATTTTCGCGTAGAGAAACGAGGAAATTACTGTCATAGGTTTAATGTTAACGTAACAGCGAAATGTATATATGGTCTTACCATTCTATGGATGAGAATTGGTAAGCGATTTTGGAGGTCTCATTCTTACGGGGAGAAACGAGAGAATCACTGTCATAGGTTTAATGTTAACGTACAGAAATGTATATGTGGTCTTACCATTCTATGGATGAGAATTGGTAAGCGATTTTGGAGAGGGAATCAAATGGGAATAGGTCCCTTAGGATTTTTAGCAAATCCCCAGCTGTCAACGGGTTTGATATGCCTTTACCAACTACCGTTTGAATTGGGCTAGCCATGCTGTTCCCCTCAGCATGATGAGTTATCGAGGACTTATGTTGGGCTTAAAAGCCAACATTTTCCTCTTATCTTTAACCGTTAAAGGTGTTGGATCATGTGGTTAATGCATGTGTAACCTTGATTATCCTTTGAGACAACCAGTGTATGACCAGGTTCCTACTGGTTTATGGTTGCATGATCTCGCTTGGAGGAAGAGAGAGGCTCTCTTTGCGTGTATCTTGAATATAAAGGTCTTGATTAGAGGTATAATGTTAACTTGATCATAAGAAGGATTCTTAATCAGGGATAATACTTCTTCAAGAACTTGCCATTGATCGACATCATGAGTAAGTCGCCGTCTGAAGTCATAAGGCGATATGCTCCATTTGAATAGACAGTTTCTATTACAAACGGTCCTTCCTATTTAGGCTAAAATTTGCCTTTGGTCTTGTGTGTCATAATCATCGGTCGTCTGATGGCTAAAATCAAATCTCCTTTCTGGAAGATTCTTTGTTTGACCTTCTTATTGAAGGCTTTTGAGATTCGAGCTTGATACAACTCGATGTGTTGCTGAGCTTGTAGTCGCTTCTCATCTAGGACTTCGAGCTCTTGAAGACGCAACCGATCATTATCCTCTGATGTGATCTTAGTCATTAAAGTAACTCGCAACGACGGCACCTGGATTTCCAAAGGTATGACTGCCTCACACCCGTATACCAGGGAAAAAGGCGTATTGCATGTCGGTGTCCGAACCATAGTTCGGTAGGCCCAAAGACATTCACCGAGCTTTTCGTCCCAATCTCGCTTATTCGAGGAGACGAACTTCTTGAGTAACTTGATGATTATTTTGTTGAATGTTTCCACCAAGCCATTAGCGGCGGAATTATAGGCAGTCGAAGCCACATTCAGAATTTGGTATTTATCGCAGAACCGATAGAATACTCGGCTTATGAATTGGGGATCATTATCATGGATGATCCACATAGGGATACCAAATTGATGGATGATATGGTGTTTGATGAAATTAACCACGTTAGAGGTTTTGACCTCGACCAGTGGTATAGCTTCTGCCCACTTTGAAAAGTAGTCGGTAATTGCCAAGATAAACCGGTGACCTCTCGTCGAAGAGGGGCTGATTGGTCCTACGACGTCAATTCCAATGCTTCAAATGGCCATGAAGCAACAGTTGGGTGGAGCAACTCCAAAGGCTGGTATATGAAGTTCGCCTGAATCTGGCATGCTTTACACTTTCATGCGTATTGGATCGCATCGGCTATCATGGTTGGCCAATAATATCCAAACCTATGCAACCTGTCTTTGAGCTTTGGACCTGGCTGATGAGCTCCGCAAATACCGTCATGTGCTTCTTTAAGCACTTCCTGTGCCTCTGAATTAGAAAGGCAACAAAGGAGGACACCGTCATAAGAACAACGATAGAGTGTCTTCAGAGTTGAATCGTAGTAGAAACGGAGAGACCTTCGTCTGATTGATGTCGCTACTTTAGGATCGTCTGACAGCTGACCATGTAAGGCATAGTCGATGAGAGGAAATCGCCAATCTCTCGGCTCAAGATCCGTCGAAACATTGTAGCTTCTCGGATTTTAACATATGCTTAGAGCATACAAGGTGTCGAATAGCCACTGTGAGGTGATACTCGACGTCGGCTGGCAAGGCTAGCGTTGTTGCTAAGGCAGTAAGAGCGTCCGCCCTAGTATTCTGAGACTGAGACACGTGCCTAATGTAGAAACCTTCAAATAGATTAGCCAACTCGATGACTGTGTGGTAATAAGGCACCAAATCCTCATGGCAAACTTCATATTCGCCTTTAACCTGATTGATAATTAGTTTTGAATCGCCATAAGCTTCGAGATAGCGTACCCCATTCCAAAGGCGAGCTGAAGACCAATGAGCAGGGCATTATATTCTGCTACATTGTTGGAACATGATTCCGTCAGAGAGAATGCTCTAGGAAGAACATGATTCTGTGGAGAGATAAACACAACCCCCACACCGGCGATGATCCTGCCTTTAGGACCTATCTGTGAAGCTCCATCAAAGAACATCTGCCACACTTCATCATCTGAAGTTATATTGGACTCGAAGACTTCATCAGGAATATCTTCATGAAGTTTTGAGTTCTCCGGGACTGGATGAACAGCCAAGAACTCTGCAAGGGCCTGGCCTTTAACCGCCTTCTGAGGGGTAAAGATCATGTCGTATTGTGACAGAAGGAGTGCCCATTTAGCTAATCTTGAATTCAATGATCCTGGCTTCGTCATGAGAAGACGCAAAGGATTCACTCTGGAGATGACATGTATGATTTGGCCAACCAAATAATGTCGCGTCTTCTGAACGGCAAAGACAAGAGCTAAACACTCTTTCTCGATAGGATTGTAGCGAGATTCTGCTCCTATGAGGGTCCTGCTCAGATAATAAATAGCTTGCTCGTGACCATTGTCGTCTGGTTACACAAAAACAGAGTACAAAGAATATGAAAAGTATATGTGATTGGTTTCCTCTGAATTTTTACAATTTAACCGTTGTAGTAAGAGCTAAACGGGTCGAACCTCAGGGAGAGATGGGATGGAAGCTTTTCGGTAATATTATCTTCTTTTTATCTTCTCTGTTTAAAGAACGTGAAAAGCGGGGATGAATTTTATGTGGATAAAGAAACAAACTAAAGAAAGGTTCACAGCTTACTATTAATCAACCACGATACATGCTAATGCTAGATAGATAATTACTTCACTTTAAATCCTGAACATGATATTCTACCTCAAAATCAAGTAAGATACATAGGAGGAAAACTAGGATACGGGTTGAAATAGGACTAACCAAGATGTAACATTAAAATATCAAGATTGTCGGTCAAGTATAAAGTAAGAAAGATCATTAGAAAGTACAAGAAAATCTTTAACCATAACACTTATTAAAGTTGAACATTAAAATATCAAGATATTTATCAAGTATAAATTAAAAACAATAAAAAAGTGTTTAAACTAGTTGCTTATCCTAATGAGTCTTCAAGAATAAAGATTGGAGTAGGCATGCATATGATCTAATCCGTTATCTACTAGACATTAGATGTGATGGTGGTGACGTCTTAGCAAGCCATGAGAAAAATTTAGCTACTCATGGTAAACATGACAAGCAAAAGAAAGTAAGAAATAAAAATAAGAAAAAAACAAAAATAAAGTAAATAAAAAAGAGATATGAAAAGAAAGAAAGCACCTTGTATTGATCTGTCACCTCGAATTACAATGGCTTCTTCTTCTCACAAATAGAACTAAAATACAAAAGAAATTTGGAGAAGAGACTAAAAGAAAAATCATAAGGTATGATCTCTGATGTGGAGATGCCTCATAATGAGAGATTTCAGCTCTTTAAATAGGCCTCAAATCTAATCACAATAGGATACAAAATAGAAGGTTTCATAATTCAATAAGGAATTCAGTCCTGCATCATGTTGGCGTATTGTTTGCTGAATATGAGTCTTCAGATGGCTGAATTTGATAGAGTGATAAATGGAAAATTTTAGTCCTTCACGTCTTCATTCTGTAGCATCTTAAATTATTAGATTTGAATATCTGTAGCAAAAATTATGATCTGAATACTAAAAGGTGTATAGTCAGAATCCGAGTCTGAATTGATTTTGAGCTCCATTTGAATTATCCTCCTTTTCTCTTTTAGGATTAGCTTTTTCCCCTTCATCTTTTAGGACTTTATCTCCTGAATTTGAACTTGAATAGGAGATAAAGATTAATCCTTTCCTCTTTTGGATTCAATTTAATCCAACTTTGAATAGGATTAGGGATAAAATGAAGCTTCTTGTATCTTTATCCTCTCATTTAAGTAACTACACACCATAATCAAAAAAGGGGTTAATAGCATTAATTAATAAAGGAATGATCAAGGATATTTATGTAAAAGTAATGATAAAAATGTAATTTTTGAGTACAATCACACCCCCACACTTATCTTTTGATCGTCCTCGAGCAAAATCAAATGTTAGAAACTAATTTAATCTAAACTAACTCACTTTCGTAGGAATCACGTTTGCACTTAGCACGTGCAACAAGCCGTTAAACCTTTAAGCTACCCTAGAGGATGAGTGTTGTTTCGTGAGGGTTTTCAGTGAATTACACCCACAAAATTCATAAAGAAAGAAAAATAAAATGTTAGTATTTTCGAAATATCATTTTTGAAAGAGAGAAAATATTCGAAGTATCTTTGAGGAAATCAAGTAATTTATAAGTCTTAGGATTACTAAATTATTCATTCCTATACTTAGTCTCGATGCAAATATTTATCATCAATTTAGGTAAGGATTAAAACTGAATTTCTCACTTAGTCTTTTATTTTACCCCAAGTCATATGCACCTTTGTAAAAGCGAATTTTTTACTTGGGAATCTTAAACTTCAACTCTTATATCTTGTATATTAATATATATAAATTTTTTTTTGGCAGAAGTTCAAAGTATTACCACTTCGTTGCCCTTTAAGCACTTTCTTTTTTTTCTTTTTTTTCTTTTTTTAATATGTATAACTCATCTAATTTCTTTTGTGTAAGTAATAAGGCTTCTTGAGGCCTTAATACCTAACTAATTGATTATTTGATGTGTTAATACATATTATATATTTATATATATATATTTTTTTCAAACTTACCTAATTACCTTTCGTGTAAGTACCAAGGCTTTCTTAGGCCAAAGTATCTAGCTAATCAATATTAGATTTGTTTATTTTATATATATATTTTTCTAATACACAAGAGTCTTTGTTTTGAATCTCAAGTGTGTAAGTGTATAAAGCATGCATTTTCATCAAGGTAAAGATATCAAGACTAAATTACTTTTTCAAATTTTTTTCCTCCTAAACCTAAAAATAAAACAAATACTCTTATTTTGACCAAGTGTTAAGAAATTCTAATTATGATTTTCTTTTTCCTTAAAATTAACTTAATTACTGACAAAAATAAATTAAAATATTGTTTTCTTTTTTCAAAAAGTTTTTTTTAAAATTTTTTCGTTAGTTATGTTAGTATGTTAGTAAACCCTCCCCCACACTTATCTCATGCATTGTCCTCAATGTATGAATCAATGCATGTATGCATGAAATAAAATGTAAAAGAGGTACACTAATAGAATTATCTAGGTCTATTCCCTCTAGCTCGCTTTCCATCATTCCAATGTGTCCTTTTTAGTGGTGAAATTAGAGAGGTCAATTTTTTTGTCATTTTAGCTCTCATCCTCTCCAACTTGTTCATCACTTTCCTCTTTCTCCTTCTCTTTTTCTTTCCACCACTCTTTGCAAATTCATTCTCGTTATCACACAATATCATTGGTGCAGCATGAATATCTAAAAATATGAGCTCATCCTCATGCATCTCCTCAAAACTTAGTTTAATTATATTTTTTGGAGGTATGTAACTAACCAAGGCATCCCTAATTGAATCATTCAAACAGTTAAGTTCATCTTCAAAAAGGTTTTCAAAACTTTGGTCAATTTGAGATTCTTGATAATTGCACTCAATTATAGTATAGGATGTAAAAGATGATAGAATAGGGTGGGGATAGTCATGATAATTTGAAAAAGAGGTTGATGGATGGAAAGATGATCTCGACCTATCAACTGAATTGTACCTAAAAAATTTTGATAGGCCATGGGGAATTTTTTTTAATGTTTTTTTCACAAAAACAGAGAAGAATTTAGTTAGAAAACAATGTATACCGTTCTCTCTCGACAACGGCGCCAAAATTTGGTTGCACAAAAGCAGAGTACAAAGAATATGAAAAGTATATGTGATTGGTTTACTCTGAATTTTGACAATTTAACCGCTGTAGCAAGAGCTAAACGGGTCGAACCTCAGGGAGAGATGCGATGTAACCTTTTCGGTAATATTGTCTTCTTTTTATCTTCTCTGTTTAAAGAACGTGGAAAAGAGGGGATGGATTTTAAGTGGATAAAGAAACAAACTAAAAGAAAGGTTCACAGCTTACTATTAATCAACCACGATACATGCTAATGCTAGATAGATAATTACTTCACTTTAAATCTTAAACATGATATTCTACCTCAAAATCAAGTAAGATACATAGGAGAAAAACTAGGATACGGGTTGAAATAGCACTAACCAAGATGTAACATTACAATATCAAGATTGTCGGTCAAGTATAAAGTAAGAAAGATCGTTAGAAAGTACAAGCAAATCTTTAACCCTAACACTTATTAAAGTTGAAGATTAAAATATCAAGATATTTATCAAGTATAATTAAGAAGTACAATAAAAAAGTATTTAAACTAGTTGCTTATCCTAATGAGTTTTCAAGAATAAAGATTGGAGTAGGCATGTATATGATCTAATCTGGTTATCTACTAGACATTAGATGTGATGGTGGTGATGTCTTAGCAAGCCATGAGAAAAATCTAGCTACTTATGGTAAACATGACAAGCAAAAGAAAGTAAGAAATAAAAAATAAGAAAAAGCAAAAATAAAGTAAATAAAAAAAAAGATATGTAAAGAAAGAAAGCACTTTGTATTGATCTGTCACCTCGAATTACAATGGCTTCTCCTTCTCAGAAATAGAACTAAAATACAAAAGAAATTTGGAGAAGAGACTAAAGAAAAATCCTAAGGTATGATCTCTGATGTGGAGATGCCTCATAATGAGAGATTTCAGCTCTTTAAATAGGCCTCAAATCTAATCACAATAGGATACAAAATAGAAGATTTCATAATTCAATAAGGAATTCAGTTCTGCAGCATGTTAGCGTATTGTTTGCTGAATATGAGTCTTCAGCCGGCTGAATTTGATAGAGTGATAAATGGAAGAATTTTATTCCTTCACGTCTTCGTTCTGTAGCATCTTAAATCATTGGATTTGAATATTTGTAGCAAAAGTTATGATCTGAATACTAAAAGGTGTATAGTCAGAATCCGAGTCTGAATTGATTTTGAGCTCCATTTGAATTATCCTCCTTTTCTCTTTTAGGATTAGCATTTTACCCTTCATCTTTTAGGACTTTATCTCCTAAATTTGAACTTGAATAGGAGATGAAGATTAATCCTTTCCTCCTTTGGATTCAATTTAATCCAAATTTGAATAGGATTAGGGATAAAATGAAGCTTCTTGTATCTTTATCCTCTCATTTAAGTAACTACACACCATAATCAAAAAAGGGGTTAACAGCATTAATTAATAAAGGAATGATCAAGGATATATATGTAAAAGTGATGATAAAAATGTAATTTTTGAGTACAATCACACCCCCACACTTATCTTTTGATCGTCCTCGAGCAAAACCAAATGTTAGAAACTAATTTAATCTAAACTAACTCACTTTCGTAGGAATCACGATTGCACTTAGCACGTGCAACAAGCCGTTAAACCTCTAAGCTACCCTAGAGGATGAGTGTTGTTTCGTGAGGGTTTTCAGTGAATTACACCCACAAAATTCATAAAGAAAGAAAAATAAAATGTTAGTATTTTCGAAATATCATTTTTGAAAGAGAGAAAATATTCGAAGTATCTTTGAGGAAATCAAGTAATTTATAAGTCTTAGGATTACTAAATTATTCATTCCTATACTTAGTCTCGATGCAAATATTTATCATCAATTTAGGTAAGGATTAAAACTGAATTTCTCACTTAGTCTTTTATTTTACCCCAAGTCATATGCACCTTTGTAAAAGCGAATTTTTTACTTGGGAATCTTAAACATCAACTCTTATATCTTGTATATTAATATATATAAATTTTTTTTTGGCAGAAGTTCGAAGTATTACCACTTCGTTGCCCTTTAAGCACTTCTTTTTTTTTTTTTTTCTTTTTTTTTTAAATATATAACTCATCTAATTTTCTTTTGTGTAAGTAATAAGGCTTCTTGAGGCCTTAATACTTAACTAATTGATTATTAGATGTGTTAATACATATTATATATTTATATATATTTTTTTTCAAACTTACCTAATTACCTTTCGCGTAAGTACCAAGGCTTTCTTAGGCCAAAGTATCTAGCTAATCAATAATTAGATTTGTTTATTTTATATATATATATTTATAATACACAAGAGTCTTTGTTTTGAATCCCAAGTGTGTAAGTGTATAAAGCATGCATATTTCATCAAGGTAAAGATATCAAGACTAAATTACTTTTTCAAATTTTTTTCCTCCTAAACCTAAAAATAAAACAAATACTCTTATTTTGACCAAGTGTTAAGAAATTCTAATTATGATTTTCCTTTTCCTTAAAATTAACTTAATTACTGACAAAAATAAATCAAAATATTGTTTTTCTTTTTTCAAAAAGTTTTTTTAAAATTTTTGTTAGTTATGTTAGTATGTTAGTAAACCCTCCCCCACACTTATCTCATGCATTGTCCTCAATGTATGAATCAATGCATGTATGCATGAAATAAAATGTAAAAGAGGTACGCTAATAGAATTATCTAGGTCGATTCTCTCTAGCTCGCTTTCCATCATTCCAATGTGTCCTTTTTAGTGGTGAAATTGGAGAGGTCAATTTTTTTGTCATTTTAGCTCTCATCCTCTCCAACTTGTTCATCACTTTCCTCTTTCTCCTTCTCTTTTTCTTTCCACCACTCTTTGCAAATTCATTCTCGTTATCACACAATATCATTGGTGCAGCATGAATATCTAAAAATATGAGCTCATCCTCATACATCTCCTCAAAACTTAGTTTAATTATATTTTTTGGAGGTATGTAACTAACCAAGGCATCCCTAATTGAATCATCCAAACAGTTAAGTTCATCTTCAAAAAGGCTTTCAAAACTTTGGTCAATTTGAGATTCTTGATAATTGTACTCAATTATAGTATAGGATGTAAAAGATGATAGAATAGGGTAAGGATAGTCATGATAATTTGAAAAAGAGGTTGATGGATGGAAAGATGATCTCGACCTATCAACTGAATTGTACCTAAAAAAATTTGGATAGGCCATGGGGAATTTTTTTAATGTTTTTTTAACACAAACAGAGAAGAATTTAGTTAGAAAACAATGTATACCGTTCTCTTCTCGACAACGTCGCCAAAATTTGATTGCACAAAAGCAGAGTACAAAGAATATGAAAAGTATATGTGATTGGTTTACTCTGAATTTTGACAATTTAACTGCTGTAGCAAGAGCTAAACGGGTCGAACCTCAGGGAGATATGCGATGTAAGCTTTTCGGTAATATTGTCTTCCTTTTATCTTCTCTGTTTAAAGAACGTGGAAAAGAGGGGATGGATTTTACGTGGATAAAGAACAAACTAAAAGAAAGGTTCACAGCTTACTATTAATCAACCACGATACATGCTAATGCTAAATAATTAATTACTTCACTTTAAATCTTAAACATGATATTCTATCTCAAAATCAAGTAAGATACATAGGAGGAAAACTAGGATACGGGTTGAAATAGCACTAACCAAGATGTAACATTACAATATCAAGATTGTCGGTCAAGTATAAAGTAAGAAAGATCATTAGAAAGTACAAGCAAATCTTTAACCCTAACACTTATTAAAGTTGAACATTAAAATATCAAGATATTTATCAAGTATAAATTAAGAAGAACATTAAAAAAGTGTTTAAACTAGTTGCTTATCCTAATGAGTCTTCAAGAATAAAGATTGGAGTAGACATGTATATGATCTAATCTGGTTATCTACTAGACATTAGATGTGATGGTGGTGATATCTTAGCAAGCCATGAGAAAAATCTAGCTACTTATGGTAAACATGACAAGCAAAAGAAAGTAAGAAATAAAAAAAATAAGAAAAAGCAAAAATAAAGTAAATAAAAATGAGATATGAAAAGAAAGAAAGCACTTTGTATTGATCTGTCACCTCGAACTACAATGGCTTCTCCTTCTCACAAATAGAACTAAAATACAAAAGAAATTTGGAGAAGAGACTAAAAGAAAAATCCTAAGGTATGATCTCTGATGTGGAGATGCCTCATAATGAGAGATTTCAGCTCTTTAAATAGGCCTCAAATCTAATCACAATAGGATACAAATAGAAGATTTCATAATTCAATAAGGAATTCAGTTCTGCAGCATGTTAGCGTATTGTTTGCTGAATATGAGTCTTCAGCCGGCTGAATTTGATAGAGTGATAAACAGAATAATTGTAGTCCTTCAGGTCTTCATTCTGTATCATCTTGAATCATCAGATTTGAATATCTGTAGCAAAAGTTATGATCTGAATACTAAAAGGTGTACAGTCAGAATCCGAGTCTGAATTGATTTTGAGCTCCATTTGAATTATCCTCCTTTTCCCTTTTAGGATTAGCTTTATACCCTTTATCTTTTAGGACTTTATCTCCTGAATTTGAACTTGAATAGGAGATGAAGATTAATCCTTTCCTCCTTTGGATTCAATTTAATCCAACTTTGAATAGGATTAGGGATAAAATGAAGCTTCTTGTATCTTTATCCTCTCATTTAAGTAACTACACACCATAATAAAAAAGGGGTTAACAGCATTAATTAATAAAGGAATGATCAAGGATATATGTGTAAAAGTGATGATAAAAATGTAATTTTGAGTACAATCATCATCCTTTTGAGCAAGGAGGACACCAAGAGAATGGTCCACAACTTTCACATAAAGCAACAATGGTTTCCCTGATGTGGGGGCCACTAAGACTGGAGGTTTTATGAGGTATGTCTTGATATCCTCATAAGCTTCCTGACAAGCTTGATCCTATATGAAGGAAGCACCCTTTTTCATGAGTCGGGTAAACGGCTGACAGCGGCCTGAAAGGTTTGCGATGAACCTTCTGATATACGCCAGTCTACCTTGCAAGCCTCTAAGCTCTTTGAGGTTCCTCGGTGGATGCATGCTCTGAATGGTTTTGACTTTGTCTGGGTCAAGATGAATCCCTTTTGATGTAACAATAAACCTAAGGAACTTGCCACTTGACACTCCAAAGAAGAATTTGTTGGATTCATTTTCAGTTGATGAGCCCGCATTATGTCGAATATCGTTCTCAGGTCACAAAGGTGGTCGTTCTTATTGCGGTTTTTGACAGCAATATCATCAACATAGCATTCTACCATTTTTCAGAGATGATTGTGGAAGATTGTACTCATGCCCGCTGATAGGTTGCTCCGGCGTTCTTTAGCCCGAAGGGCATCACAGTGTAGCAGTATACCCCAAAGGGTGTTCGGAACGAAGTATGCTTCTCGTCGTCGGGGTACATTTTGATTTGATTATACCCTGAAAAACCGTCCATAAAAGACATTCTTTCGAATCCACACGTATTGTCAATCATGACGTCGGTGATGGGCAGTGGGAATTCGTCTTTAGGACAAGCCGTATTGAGATCACGGTAGTCGATGCAGATCCATATCTTCCCATTCTTCTTGAGGACTGGAACGATATTAACAACCCAATCTGGATGTTGTTCCTCCCGGATGAAGCCACATGCAATGAGCTTATGGACTTCAGCTTTAATAGCTTCCATAATGTTTGGGCGAAACTGACGTTGTTGCTGCTTGACTGGCTTGACGTCGGGCTTGATATTCAGACGGTGCATGGCTACTTGCGGATCAAGTCTGGGCATATCTCCGTAGTTCCATGCGAAGACGTCTATATACTCCTTTATGAGTATTATCAATTCTTTCTTTTCTGTAAGTGATAGGCTTTCACTTATGAAGATAGGCTTAGGGTGGTCTTGACTACCCAAGTTGACCTGCATCACCTTATCTTCAGTAGTGGTTCGCGTAGTTCGAATCGCTTTTCCTATTGGAGACCTAATTGCTGAGCCCATGATTCCTCATCAGTAGCTTCCGCTGGCTCCAAGTGACTGCTTGAGGTCATGCTAACAGTGAGATTCTCGAACATCACCCCACGCTGATGTCTGAGTCCCACTCGGAGGATGAGGCTGAATGTGATGGAATTGGTTCAACGTCTTTGAATTGAACCGTTGCTGATGATGTGGGTGTAACGTATCCCAACCCCCTACGTGTATTATCGTAGTAATTTACCGGCTTCCCTTTTGGCACAAAGTTCCGTAGCAAACTACGCCTCCCTTTTCCGAAATTCAGGCCTTCTCCATGCTTTAGGTCGTATCCCATTTTTTTCATAATATGGCGCGCTGATCGCGCGTAGTGGAAGAATTGTAGGGTATCTGAGTCTAGACTTGAATTTGCAGCTATGGGTCCCCGTGGTTGGGTTCTACCGAAAATTATCGGTAATTGACCTTCTTTGGACGGAGAGATCACTAGCGTAGCCCCTTCTATGGATTCCATGGGCGTACTGGATGCACTTGGCTTATGTAAAGGCATGTGCAGAGAGCTATCCATAATGGATTCAAACAACCCAACACTCGCAGGATAATCGAAAGAAATATTATCATTAATTACCCATTCACCTTCATCTTCAGAAGGAGTATTACATTGGGGATTATTAAGACATACTATAATTGGTTCACCAATCAAAATGGCTGGCATGCCTGCTTCGGATTCTGAATCCGCTTCATTGCCACTTTCATCATCGGAAAATGGTTCTTTGGGTGTTTCACCGGCCTCTTGATACAGGAAAGCGTCAGTGAAGTAATTTTTCACCCCTTTGAATGGTTGCTTTTCAGCAAAGACAGTTCGTACTGTCATGTCATCTTCAACGTATTTGAAGCACTGGTGCAGAGTGGAGGGAACGATCCAGTTGGCGTGGATCCATGGGCGTCCTAGCAGCATGTTATATGACGTGTCAGCGTCATTGACATAGCACGTCACTTCTGACTTCAGGCTCCCGATTCGGCAATGGAGTCGAATTTCTCAAGTGGATGACTACTCCCGGTATTGAAACCGTATATTGTAGTGGTGGTTGCGGACAACTTATATAGTGGTATGCCGAGGAAGTAAAGAAGCCTTTTGGGGATGATGCTGAGTGCAGAGCCCGGATCGACTTGTACTCTTTCAATGCACGTTGAACCGATATATCCGGTGTAGTACAGAGGTTGATCATGCTTGTTATCTTTGAGAAGCATATCTTCCGCTGTGAAGGTAATAGCGGGCACCTTTGATTGTGTGTGATGGCATTCTGGGCAAGAAGACTGAGCGTCATCGTTAGGGACCTCTGGCATGCATGTCAAGAATGATTCTGAATTAGCCAGCGCATCCCTAAGTGTTTCTCTTGTCTCTTTTGAGAGATGAAGGAGCTCGTGTATTGTAATACGAGCTGGAATATTAGCCAATTGGGCCAATATGTCAAAACAAAGGGCGTGTCAAGCCCTGGGCCCGAAGGTTTCTTCAGGACATGGTCGAATCAGACTTCCTTAGACTTCTCCTTTCCCTTGGTTGGGGTGAAAACAGGTGCTGATATTTGTACTAACGTCGTTTGCTGTTGTATCTCGTCAGTAGCCTTCTCTGCTGCTTCAAGTATGATTTTTCAGATCTAGTACCCGTCAGCTGAGGTACATCGGCCTGCGTTGTGCAAGCATGCTTTTCTCCTTCAGAATCACTAAGGAAAGCTGACGTAAGGTTGTCATCATCTAGCAAGAAAGAGATGACATTGCAAGATTTGCCCTTTGACTTGGGCTTCTTTGAATTCCGCTGTGCGTCTTGGACGGGGTTTGGGTGTATCCACATGACTTCCCCCTGTCTCCAATGTTAAGGAACTAGATCTCTATCATCTTGAGTTTTAGCCGCGGGATGTTCGACTTCTAACCGTGGCGGAGAGACTGGATAGGTCCCGTCAGGAACTGTGACCTTTGGGATTTTGCCGAACTCGAGGGTCACCATATTAGCAGTGACTTTCTTCTGCTCTGTCTTCAGTGTCAGGACCCCAGCATCAATTAGGCCTGAATTATGTCCTTAAGGACATAGCACTTGTCGGTAGGATGGTGAATCATCCTATGGTAGAGATAATATTTGGGATCATTTGTGCATCCTATCTCATTGGGACGCCGAGCATCTGGCAGCTTTATTTATTCCTTTTGTGAAGCAAATGGAATATCGTGACCACCTGATCGTCTCTGAAGGAGTACTGTTTTGGAAGGAACTTAGACTCCTGATTATTGAAGCCGCTCTTCTTGGCCTTTGACTGTACGTCCTCGGACAATTCCACAGATATAGTCTCTTTTTTTTGGCTTGAGAAGACTGTGGTACGTCGCTACGTCCTTTATTGTTCATACCCCATTTGCCTTTAGGGGTAGATGGTTTGAACTTTTTAGCTGATTTTTCAGCTATCTCAGCTTGTTTGACTAATTCTTTCCAGGTATGGGCTTTGACAGCCCCATGCGAACTTCTACCTGGTCAAGAAGTTGTGCCTGCACGTCTGTAAGAGCATGGGTAATGGCATCCCTACTGGGCACATCAGGGATAAGTTTCTGAACCGCTCAATATAGTCACGGACAGATTCGCCTTTCTTCTGCACGATGGAGAAGAGCTTGTCCATGGTTACCTCGGTATCGTCCTCATAGAAACGAGAGAGGAATCGGGTTTCCAGGTCGATTTAAGAATTGACAGAGCCCGGAGGGAGGCTTCGGAACCTGTCAAATGTCACTCCTTTTAAGGTGCCAATGAACAGCCTAGCCATAATGGCGTCGTTGCCTATAACATTACCAGTCTAAGACCGAAAATAGTAGATGTGCTGATTTGGTAAGCTCTTACCATCATACGTATGCAACATTGGTGGTTTGAACTTCGGTGGGTATGGCACTGAATCCCACTCCAGTGGGTAAGGACGGACTGCCCTTACTTTCTTTAATTCATCCCTCTGAGCTAGGGATACAATTTGAGCTTGGAGACCCTTATGGACTTCAGCGTCTAGAGAAGAACCCTCCTTGGATTTCTCTGTCTTTGGTTGATCGTTACTAAAATGTTCCTCCTCGCCGTGATTGCTCCTGGCATCATTGTCATTACGATTATTGAGGAGTTGAGCAAGCATCTGTTGAATGTTGTCTAGAGCTTCTTGCTGGGTTTTGGAAGTTTGCTCCTGAGCTTTCAAACGCCGGCGGAGGTCATCGTTAGCGTTATCAGCCATATTGACTGACGCTCTGTCCATTCGTATTGAGCTAACTGTTGCCGAAGAGGCATACCCACTGTCTTCATCTTTTTCATCCGATGGTTGGAGTGATCTCCTCCTTGGCTCCGGCGAGGCTAGGGTCGTTGAGGAGGAAGGCTGTTCATAATTGTAGGGTATCGCCACCCTAGATCTTGTTTCAAAAAATACCTTCTTCATGCACCAAGACTTCGCCTAAGCCTGGGCTGTAATCTGGATCTGGAGAGCTGTAGGGGGTGTCGTCAGATGTTTGTCTTCCCCTGCGCAGTTATCGTCCTCTTCCGATCATGTTGACGGATGCAGAGGGTAGATCTCGCGAGACGCTCCTTTTATGATATTTCACCGAGGCCTGTACTGATAGTCAATCAAAAACTGATCGTCGGCCTGAAGAAGTGGCGAGAATTGGTCGTAACCGGCAATGGGCTGAGTGGACTGTCACCAACTGGCATTCCTCTTGCTGACAAGAGGGAGGAGAAGCTTGGTGAGATTTTGACTTCTGTTTACTCGTCAAAAATTCCCGCAAATCAGACCCGCTTGGGCCTAAACAATCCAGCATAGAGGCTCTTTTGGATCATACATAGATGTCCTTCTCCTTTTATCCCCGCAGAAGGGATTAGCACAGAATAGTGCTTCAGTTCTAGCTCGCCACTAGGTGCGAGCTTAGTGCTTGACGAACTGGAGAGCGGAGCACGCTGTGGTGCTTTACCCGCTATGCCGCTGCAAAGGCGATTAGCCTTAGATAGTACTTTGGCTCTAGCTTCGCGGCCATGAACCCTGCGCGCACGCTGTGGTACAGTAGCTTCGCTCATGAGGACGAGGCCGGCGCAAGGCGTTGCCGCTCTTGAATTGGATGACAATATAATTGCCGTCGTGACTTCGCGGCTGGCGGCATTATTGTAGCAGACAGGCATCTTGCCTTTTTCTTCACGAGAAGGTGCGGTTTTGCCGTAGCTACACCTGAGGTTTCAGCAGAGACTTCTGTTTAGGCCTCTATATCCGCTTTGGCAGAGGATACTTAGTTCGTAAGGAACCTGATTAGCCACACGCGAGGCTGAAGGGTATTGGCAGAATTCTGCTTCTAGTTTCTGTTCTGAAACCTTAGCCGTGGAGACCTTCTTGTGCTTCCGTGCATGAAGCATTATACCACCCCCAGAGAGGACTTCTTCAAATTTTTCTTGGTCGAAGTGAACGACAAGGTTCTCGAAAGTGATGGACTTGGGCTGCGGGCGTGTTTCCTTGTTGCGCCAGAGAACCACAATAGGCTCACAGATAGCATTTTCTGTCTCCGCAGAGACTTTCCTTGAAGATTTAGCCAGAGAGGCTCTGGCTGCACCGACTTTTCTGAATTCAGAGTTAGACCCGAAGGTCTGTTCGTCGCATTGTGACACTTGATTCTCAACATTGGAGAGTTTAGTCCCCAACGGAGTCGCCATCTTGTTTTCCATTGATTTTACAAAGGGAAAAACTTACAATAAAAAAAGGTTGAGGAGCTAAATTACAAGTATTCTTAAAAAGATTACAAGTAGTCTCCTCAGAGATTCTGGAGAAGTGTGTCGATAGGAATCTGGTCAGCGCGCGACCACTTTGTCCCTTTGACGATGTGAGCGATGAGATACCCTTCTCGCCTGGTTCGGAGAATCAGAGAACAGAAGGTTGTAGAACCCTATTGCTACTTCTCAAAACCGTCTTCAATTAGGAATTCCTTCTCGCCTGGTTCCAAAAATTCCTTGAGAAGAGGGTATTAGGGTATCAGCACCCTGATCAGAGAAGTGATTCTCTAAAAGTCTCTGAATTCTTGTGCACGCGGTACGTCATGAAGAAGTCTCTGCTTTTGGAGTCCTTTCTCTCTTTGCCGGGGGTTTCTTACGCGTATGTCTCGCCTTCTGGAGATCTCTTGCGTCTCCTCCTCTCCTTGTGCCCATGGTGGGCTATTTATAAGGAGAGCAAGGGTATAATTGTCTCTTAAAAATATAGAAACAGATTGAATCAAATCTGTTTAAATCTGAAAAGTAGCCTTGCTGCGAGGCTAGGATTAGCTTTTGCGAAGCTAGAAATGGCAGGTCGATTGATCCTCCTGATCTGTTTTGATCCTTTCCATATAGTTGAAGGATTTCTCCTGATCTTCTTACTCGTTTTAGGAGAGTCAAGAGATTGTGGCAATCAATTGCCAAATTTGATCTCAGATTTAATCTTGATTGGATTTGATCTTGATCCTGATTAGATCTGATCTTATCTGGAGATTTAATTGGTCAAAGGTTGACCATAGCAGACCTGTTGCGGCGCTGTCCGCTTTGGACTCACAGCGGAGTTTGGAGGCAATATCTGGCGAAGTCAGAAGAAGGCTCTTTGGCGGAGCTAGATGTCGTCTGTGGCGAAGCTACTGCATACCCTTCTGCACAGTTGCGTGTGGCTTCAGGCGGAGCTAACTCTTTCTGCGGAGTTGCGCTTCAGCAGTTCAGGCGAAGCTATAAGTTAGCTTCCTGGCGGAGCTTTGAATGGCTTCAAGGCGAAGTTAGGTGATATTAGCCTCTCAGGCGAGGCTATCCCTTTGGGCTCATGTGATGCTAAATGCTAGCATCTTAGACCTGCTGAGGTCTGTTTAGAGACAATCTGGGCTCACTGTCTGCTTACTGGATCAGTGAAGTCCAAGTTGCTTCCTTGTCCCTCGGAGATGAGTGAAAACTAGTCGTCAGCTTGTCTGTCACTCGTCTTTTGTAAATGTCAACAAGTTTAGACATTGTTCAGGACAGTAAGAATCTTGTCTTTTTTAAGTGTCAACAGAGACGTAACTGAAGGACTCGGGGCACCATCCCAAAGACTAGTCTATTAGGTGGGAGTTACCCAAATCCTTATAAACCCAAGACCATCCCTGTAGGGGCCGGAAAACTTTGGTGGTCGGAGAAAGTGGTTTTAGCTGTAAAAGATTTCCTTGATTCAAGCGAAACGATTACAACCAAAGAACTACTCTTCCCTCTTTTCCAGTTACAAGGGAGGGAGGATGTCTGAATCTTCCCTTTGTTTAAAGCTGGGTTCTTCGTGTGGCGATGGAGAGTGAATCTTGTTCTCCGTTGACCAGATGACCGTCCTGGACCGTCGGGGGTCTTCTCTTCGGTCGGTAGAAAGAGTAACTCAGCTCCGTCTACCAAAACTCTCAAAGAGGAGGTAGGCGAAGAGCGGCTAGTACTCAGTAAGCTCGCTGAAGAGTCGTGCTTCTCTCTTGATGATCCTTCTGCCTGGATTCGATCGATTTTGATGATGCCCTATCTCCGATCTTCTGCCCAGCTTCGATCCTCTCAAGCCTCTATCCCTGTGTGTCTCTCTAAAAACTCCCGATTTTTTTTTTTCTTTTCATAGCAAACAAGGCTATTTATAGGGGTCTCAGGGGGTGAAGGTGCCTCCTGAAAACACTCCCGATTGAGGGGCCACTACCCGCTACATGCGCGGTGACTGGCCCCGCAATCAGGGCAGTTGCAACTGAGATGCGGGCGTTGGGCCGAACGCGCCTTGAAGTTGAGACGCGGGCGTCGAGCCAACGCGCCTTAATGCTGAGACGCGAGCTTCGGGCCTTCACGTCTGGACGCTGAGGCGCGGGCGTCGGGCCGACGCGCCTTGGAGCTGAGACGCGGGTGTCGAGCCAACGCGCCTTGGATGCTGAGACGCGGGCTTCGGCCGACGCGCCTTGGAGCTGAGACGCGGGTGTCGAGCCAACGCGCCTTGGATGCTGAGACGCGGGCTTCGGGCCGACACGCCTTGGTACTGAGACGCGGGCTTCGGGCCGACGCGCCTTGGAGCTGAGACGCGGGTGTCGAGCCAACGCGCCTTGGATGCTGAGACGCGGGCTTCGGGCCGACGCGCCTTGGTACTGAGACGCGGGCTTCGGGCCGACGCGCTTTTGATGCTGAGACTCTGCTTTCTTAGTGGCTTGTCTGTTTTGGACATTTTTAGACAGCCTACAGAACCCCCTCCAAAGTTTCCGATATTCCGCAGTTAAATGGGACGGATTTCGGAATACTTTGGATTTTAGCCGCGTTCGCCTCTATGACTGGACTATTAATGCTCCGGGTTTGATCTTATCTGGATTTGGTCTTCGTGAGTGTATTGTTGAACTCTTTGAAGCCATCAGAGTTGATCGTGTTGAGTATCTAGATGCACAGTCTAAACCTCCCCGATCGCTTTTAGCCTGTCACGAGTGCGCTTTTGACCAGGAGTGGTTGGTCTTCTGCTTGTGCCAGTGTACTGTTGAACTGATTTGCAGAAGCCGAACGCAGGTTCTTTTTGAAAAGCAGAGACGCGGCTGCTTTAAAGACGCGACTTCTTAGCGAGACGCGACCTTTTGACGATGGAAACGCGACTGATCTTCATAAGGCAGACGCGATGTTCAGCTGAAGACGCGAACTTCGGAGAGACGCATCTTTCTGGGACGCGGATGTGTGGATAATTCTTCAATCCGCGTCTGGGTGTAAACTCCCAGGCGTTACATACAGCCTGTCATAGGGATTTGGTGTGATCTTTAAATATCAGATGCGGATTTTCCGCTTTGTTTCCCGAAGCAGTTGTCCACGCGTCGGCTGCTGATTGGGCTTGAGTATTGATTCTCTTAAACGAGAAACCAGTGCGGGCGGTTGGAGATCAGCGCCAGCGGCGGTTCTCGAAGCAGCGTTACACGCGTCCGGCCTTTATTGGATCTTGGCAGTTGTGCAGTTATTAATGCCGGCGGTTCAGATTACGGGGCCATTAACCGCTGTTATCAGGAGCTGCCTATAAATAGGGCGCCCTTTCTCCCTTCAATCCTGCCTTTGGACTATTTTGTTTTTGAAAGAGAGAGCGCTTTGAGAACCTTCATCTTCCCCAGCGAATTGTCTCCATGGATGAGGAAGGCTCTGAAGATGACCCAGGGCTTTTAAGCTCCTGTTTGGTCTTTTTAGGAGAAAACAACTCTTTGCCTTGTGACCGCGTTTGCGTCCTGGTGCAGAGAGTACAACTCTTGACTGAGGTCTCCACGGGTATGCCGCTCGTTTCACCATGACATTTTAGATTTACTATGGCCTGTACCTTGGCTTCATGTCATCTGGACCCCCTCATGAAGTCTGCATTGGTGCACTCCTTCTGGAATTTGTACCATGGACCTGAACTTCTCCGGACGCGCGTGCAGGAATCTTTGGCACTTGGCGTTGGCGCGTTTTATGGCTAATGCCTTAGCGCGTTTCATAGCCAATGCCTTGGACGAATTCCAAAAAAGGTTTCAGACCCGCACCTTGCAACTCCTGTTCATGGAGATGGCAATTTTCGGCGTCTGTGCCTTTTCGGCGTTTGTGCTCTTTGACCTAGGCACAGAATGGGACCGCGTTTTGATTCGCGTTTGTCTCTGCTGACGCAACAGTTTGGCTTGCTGCGCGTGTCATTCCTGCGTCTTGGTAGACTGCATGGATCATTCCCGCATTTGGCTGACTGCGTGGATCATTCCCGCGTTTGCCTCTGCTGACTTAGTTTTCTCTGTTTACACTAAGCTGCAGATTGTTCTAATTCTCTCTTTTTGTTCCTTGCAGGCTTGCTGGGCCCTTGGAAGAATACTTCGGTCGGCGAACTCGTTCAACCTTCACCTATGAGAGAATATATTATGGTCCTCGTCACCTATAAGAGAGTATATTACATCTCTGACGAGGACCCAACCCTCGCCAAGGTCTCTTCAGATCTGGTGCAAGAGACGGATAGGCTGAGTACCGGCGAGGGTGGTCCGGCGGTTGCGGCGGCGGATGAGATCCTCTTCCTCTCCCACTCCAGAAGTCACATCAAGGACACTCCGTTGGATGGCCTGCTGGGGAAAGGGATGGTGATGAATGCAGGACTCTCTGCTGCCGCTGGACCGAGTGAGGGTGGCATCCTTTGTGATGACTCCGAAACTTCTGCTCTCACCCCAAGAGTGACTCCATGTTTGTTGGATAGTCTACTAGGGAAAGAGACGCGCCTGAACGAAGGGTTGCAGGACCTTCCATTGCCGCTGGACCTCAAGAACACCATTGCTCTTGGCTTGGTCAGCTAGGGCGCTTTCGAAGTTGGCGTCACGCATCAAAGTGCAACCGGCTCCAATTGTGCACCTGGGATCAGATGCAGTTTCAAGGAGTGAGTACGGCCTCAGAGAGAGAGAGAGGGACTTCTTTGTACTCCTTAATTGTAACACTCAATCTTATTGTATAAGAGAGCGTTTTGTATCACTTTCATGTGTTTGGATATGAATAAAAGTGACACTTTTCTTTTTGCTTCTTTCTGTTGTCTTGAACGTTTTGTTTTAGAAGCCAAAGAATAATTTTGGTGGACCCGCCACTTTATAAAAAAAGTGACGAGTGGAGCGCGTACCCCCAGAGAAGGTGAACTTTTATCAAGGATTTGGGATTAACTTGATTTAAGATCAGCTGGGGATTTTGATGGAAGCATTGTTTATTGGAGTAATGTTAACCAACACTGCCTCCAGAATGAATTTGATACTCGGTTGGGAGAATATCAAATGAAACTAGACTCGTGGGGAATCTAGTAAGATTTTTACCGTTAGAGGTGTGATATTAACTTAACGGTTTAGAAGTAGTCTTGTCAGAAGTGTAATATTAACTTGACAAGGATGTGAGTTAGAGGTGTGATATTAACCTAACTCATCAGCATCTCAGTTTTATTTGGGAAAACTGAGGGTGTCACTGTCATAGGTGTGATGTTTTAACTTAACAGTGATAGAAATGCTAGAGGTGTAATGTTGAACTTGGCATTAGTCGTCTCGGCTTAAAGAAGTCGAGGAAAGGTCATAGCCATAGGTGTATTGTTGAACTTAGCAATGACTCGGATGCTAGAAGTGTAGTGTTAACTTGGCATCGTCCATTTCAGCTTCGATATGGAAGTCTGAAGAAAGGTGACTATCAGAGGTGTGATATTAACTTGACATGCACTCGATGTACTGCTTAGAGGTGTAATGTTAACTTAAACAGTAGTTTTGTCAGAGGTGTGATATTAACTTGACAAGGATTTGCTTGCGATAGGAGCAATTTGAGGACCTGTCATTCTATTGATGAGAATTGACAAGTGGAATTTGAGGTGCCAGAGGTATAGTGTTAACTTGGCAAATTTGAGAGTTTGTTACTCTATGCAGAGTTAACAAGCCAGGTTTATACTCGACAAAGAGTGTTCATTACTAGAGGTATAGTGTTAACATAGTAATGATTGCATTTTGTGGTCCTACCATTCTATGGATGAGAATTGGTAAGGGATTTTTGGAGGGAAGAGTGGAATCAAATCCACTTAGGATTTTTAGCAAACCCTCAGCTGTCAACGGATTTGAGGTGCCTTTACCAACTACCGTTTGAGTTGGGCTAGCCATGCTATTCCCCTCAGCATGATGAGTTGTCGAGGACTTATATTGGGCTTAAAGGCCAACATTTTCCTCTATCCTTAGCCGTCGGAGGCGTCGGATCAAATGGGAACGTGTCCCTTAGGATTTTTAGCAAATCCTCAGCTGTCAACGGGTTTGTCATGCCTTTACCAACTACCGTTTGAGTTGGGCTAGCCATGCTATTCCCTCAGCATGATGAGTTGTCGAAGACTTATGTTGGACTTAAAAGCCAACATTTTCTTCTATCCTTAGCCGTCAAGGGCATCGGATGTTTGATCAGAGGTGTATTTTTAACTTGATCGGTGGAAGAATGCCATCTAGGGATAGTATTTCTTCAGGAATTTGCCATTGATTGGCATCATGAGTGTATCGCCATTTGAGGTTATGAGGCGATACGATCCATTTGAGTAGACTGACTCTACCACAAATGGTCCTTCCCATTTGGGTTGGAATTTTCCTTTCGTCTTGTGTGTCATGACCATGGGTCTTCGGACGGCTAAGACGAGGTCGCCTTTCCTGAAAGTTCGCGATTTGACTTTCTTGTTGAAGGCTCTGGTGATACGAGCTTGGTAAAGTTCGATTTGTTGTTGGGCCTGAAGACGCTTGTCGTCCAAGGCTTCCAATTCTTGGAGTCGCTGTCGATGCTTCTCCTCTGTTGTCATTTCCGCTGTCAAGGCGACGCGAAGAGATGGAATTTGGATTTCCAGTGGAAGGACGGCTTCGCATCCGTACACCAAGGAAAATGGCGTGGCTTTAGTTGGGGTTCGCACAGTCGTGCGATAGGCCCATAAGCATTCGCCCAACTTATCGTCCCAGTCTCGTTGACTTTTCGAGACGAATTTCTTGAGAAGCCTACCAATAGTCTTATTGAAAGCTTCTGCGAGGCCGTTAGCGGGCGGATAGTATGCCGTTGATGACACACTCTGGATTCTGAACTTGGCGCAGAATCTCTGAAAAGCCTGGCTGATGAACTGGGGTCCATTGTCATGGACAATCCGCCGAGGCACACCGAAGCGGTAAATAACGTGATGTTTCACGAACTTGATCACGCTAGAAGATTTCACCTCTTTCAAAGGGATAGCTTCGGCCCACTTTGAGAAGTAATCGGTTATCGCTAGGATGAACCGATGTCCCTTTGATGATGGTGGGCTGATAGGACCAACCACGTCCATCCCCCACATTTCGAACGGCCAGGTAGAGGTCGTAGAGTGGAGGTATCCTGGTGCTTGATGGATGAAATCGCCATGTATTTGACAGGCGTGACATCTTTTGGCATAGGCAATAGCATCGGCAACCATCTTGGGCCAGTAGTAACCCAATCTTTGGAGTCGGTTTGCCAGCTTCGGGCCAGGTTGATGAGCTCCACACGTACCATCGTGGGCTTCTTTCAACACTTCGTGGGCTTCTTTTAATGAGAGGCACCGGAGCAGGATCCCATCATGCGATCTACGATACAATGTTCGCGAAATCGCATTGTAGTAGAATTTGGAGGCTTTCCTTCGGATGGCAGCCGCCTCCCTGATGTCTTCGGGCAAGATGCCGTATAAGACAAAATCAATGTAGGGGAATCGCCAGTCTTTAAGCTCTGGATCGGTTGACACTTCAAGTGTTTCCTTATCGCGACGATCTCCCGTTGACCTCTGGTAGTCTCCGAGGGGACTTTTTGGGCAGTATAGGTCGTGGCTATAGACGAATACCTTCTCCATTGCTCCAGCTGGAAGAGCTAAGGAGGCAGCAAGGGATGCAAGTGCATCTGCATGCGCATTTTGCTTGCGCGGTACATGGTCGATGTAGAAGTTTGAAAACCTCTCGGCCATGTGGATTGTCGCGTTGTAGTAGGGTACTAGATCTTCATGCCTGACCTCATACTCTCCGCGAACTTGGCTGACGATGAGTTTAGAATCACCGTATGCCTCGAGATTTTTAACGCCAATCTCATCGGCGAATTGCATCCCATCAAAGAGCGTTGTATTCCGCCACATTGTTGGAACAGGGCTCGGTTAACGAGATAGCTCGGGGAATCACGTAATTTTATGGGGAGACGAGTACTACTCCTACCCCCGCAACTGTATGTCCCTTAGAGCTTGTTCTTGATGCGCCATCGAAGAAAAGTTGCCATACTTGTCCTTCGAACAATGTCTGGGTCAGGCAAGCTTCGGCGACCTCGTCTGGGAGATCCTCGTAGAGTTTGGCTGCCCTGGGATCTGGGTGTTCAGCTAAGAAGTCCGCCACCGCTTGTCCCTTAATAGCCTTTTGTGGCAGAAAATGCATCTCATATTGTGATAGCAATATGGCCCATTTTGCCAGCCGGCCATTTAGTGAAGAAGGCTTTGTCATAAGTAACCTCAGGGGGTTGACTTTGGATATGACATTTATGGTTTGGCCCACCAGATAGTGTCGCATTTTCTGAATGGCGAACACCAGTGCCAAACATTCCTTCTCGATCGGGTTGTACCGATGTTCGGCTCCGATCATCGTTCTACTTAGGTAGTAGATTGCTTGTTCTCGCCCCTGGTCATCATTCTGAGCTAGTAGAGCTCCCAAAGAATGATCCATTGATCGGACGTACACCAGGAAAGGCTTTCCGGATACCGGAGCTGCCAGGACTGGTGGTTGGGTGAGGTAGTGCTTGATCTCCTCAAATGCTTGCTGGCAAGCGTCGTTCCAAATGAACGAAACGCCCTTCTTCATTAGCTTAGCGAAGGGTTGGCATCTCCCGGAGAGATTTGAAATGAATCTGCGGATGTATGCCAATCGTCCTTGTAATCCTCTGAGTTCCTTGAGGCTTCTGGGGGTTTGCATCTCTTGGATAGCGCGGACTTTCTCCGGATCCAAATGGATTCCTGTGGAAGTCACGACAAACCCTAGGAATTTTCCACTGGCTACCCCCAGGAAGGACTTGGTGGGGTTCATCTTCAATTGATGAGCCCGCATGATGTCGAAGACCACCCTCAGGTCTGCTATGTGATCACCTTTAGTGTGGCTTTTCACCGCAATGTCGTCGACATAACATTCCACCGTTTTGCGTATCTGCCGATGGAAAATGGCATTCATGGCCCTTTGGTAGGTTGCCCCCGCATTTTTCAGACCGAAGGGCATGACGGTGTAGCAATATACCCCTAGAGGTGTCCTGAAGGAGGTGTGCTCTTCGTCATCGGGATACATCTTGATTTGATTATATCCTGAGAACCCGTCCATAAAGGACATTCGCTCGAATCCACAAGTATTGTCAATCATGACATCTGTGATTGGCAATGGGAATTCGTCTTTGGGGCAGGCCTCGTTTAGATCACGGAAGTCGATGCAGATCCGGATCTTCCCGTTCTTCTTGGCGACGGGGACGATGTTGGCTACCCAGTCGGGATGCTGTTCCTCCCTGATAAAGCCGGAGTCAATAAGCTTCCTGACTTCTGATTGGATTGCCTCCATTATCTCTGGACGGAACCGTCGCTGCTGTTGTTTAACGGGCTTCATGTCCGGATTGATGTTGAGGCGATGCATAGCCACTTGAGGATCAAGTCCAGGCATGTCCTCATAATTCCAGGCGAAGACATCTATATACTCTTGTACAAGAGATATTAAATCCTTCTTCTCTGGAGGCGATAGGCCGTCACTTACGAAGATGGGTTTAGGATTGTCTTCATCTCCTAGGTTGACTTGAACAACCTTGTCTTCTGTGGGTGGTTCACGCTGTTCAAAGCGGATATCCCAAAGAGCATTCAAATGTTTGATCCAAGGATCTGTATCAGATTGGATCATTTCTTCATCTTCATCCTCCAGATGGCTTGTCGAAACCATGTTTACTGAAAGCCCTTTGAAGATGTTGCCGACACTGACATCTGATTCCCACGACGACGTGTCTGATGAGCAGTCATGACTTGACAGTCTCTCCGAATCAGAGGCTGATGGCACTGGAGTTGATACATAGCCCAACCCCCGGCGCGTCCGATGATAGTAATCAGGGGTTTTCCCTTTCGGTACAAAGGATCGAAGCAGTGTTCTTCTTCCTTTTCCGAAGTTCAACCCAGGCCTGTTGGTTAGATCATACCCCATGCGCTTCATCATCTTGAGCGTTCTTGGTTCATAATGATCGAACTGAGGGGATTCATCCTCACCTTCTGATTCTTCGTGGGGCATAGGTTCAGATGCGATTCGCCCAAAAAGTATTGGTCTTTGGCCTTTTCGTCCGGCTGGAACCATGAATACAGACTCTTGCGCGTCACCATTATCTTGGTATGTCCCGAAGGATGATTTCACCGGTACATGCAAAGATGTCAGGCATCTATTGCCGACCAGAGGTCATCGTCCACGTCGGTAGTGGTATCCGACGGTATTGAATCGGAAACATACACAGGAAATACGCAAAGTCTAAATCTTCATTAATGTACCAACCACCCGCATCGTCGGTGGTATCAACATCGAGCTTATTAGTGCTCTTTACAATGGGCTCCAACTCCCACAGGCACTCTTCTTTCTCAGGCTCAACGTCAGCTTCATTACCAGAGTCTGGCTCCTCTGGTTGTGGGGTTTCATTAGTCTCCTCCGGATCCTGATATAAGAGGGAGTCCGTGAAATAATTTTCAACCCCTTTAAACGGATGCCTTTCGGCAATCAACGTTCGGACCTGTCCACTCTCGTCAATGTATTTCATGACTTGGTGGAGAGTAGAGGGAACGATGGAATTGCGGTGAATCCATGGTCATCCCAGCAACAGGTTGTAGGAAGTGTCCGCGTCAATGACGTAACACGTCACTTCTGACTTGAGGCTCCCGATCTGGCATTTGAGCTTGATCTTCCCCATTGGGCGGGAGCTGTTGGCATTGAACCCGTAAATAGTCGTCTGGGTAGGGCTCAAGCGATGGGTAGGAATGCCTAGAAACTGCATAACCCGGCGAGGTATGATGCTCAGCGCGGACCCTGGGTCTACCTGGATGCGGTTCACCTCGGATGACCCAATATACCCTGTGAAGTATAGGGGTCGGTCATGCTTCCCTTTAACCTGCATGTCATCTGCTGTGAAGGTGATGCAGGGAGCATTTGGGGAGGTGTGGAGGCAGCAATCCTCTTCATCTTCCTCCCTTGGCACGCGGGTCATAAAGACCTCAGCATTTGCCAGAGCTTCTTGTAGAGCCTCTCTGGTTAACTTTGATAGCCTCAGGAGCTCATACAAGGTAATGCGTGCCGGTATGTTGGCTAGTTGAGCCAAGACGTCGAAGCGGTAAGGTGTCGAGGATCCTTCCGTTACACCTTTCGCAAGAACTCGAGAAAACCGAGTTTCTTTCTGCTTCTCCCCAGGCTGTTTAGAGGAGGGCTTGGCTGGTTCCACGGCTGGTTGCGGAGAAGCCGCAGCTGTCTCGCCGTACTGCTTCAAGTATGCCTGTCCTGAACGGGTCCCCGCCGTAGGTTGGCTGGGCTCTGCGGCCAGGACTATTGTTTCCTCTTCTGAGTCAGTCAGCGAGGGAACATCAGTGTCCGCTTCTCGAGAAGAGGCGCATATCACATGGCAAGATGAAGCCTTCCCTTTGCCTTTGGACTTCCTGTTGGTCACAGTCGTCCATTGTTGCTCGTCGACGAGGTCAGGGTGGACCCACATGATTTCCCCTCGAGGTGTAGGGACGGGTACCAAGCCTTTCTCCTGCTGCTGATGAGGGTCTGTGTTGACCACCCTCAGTTCTCCTTTCGGGACAGAGATTACCCCCACGGGTGTCGGGGGTCGTGTCCCAAACTGGAGAATCGACGTCATGTTGGCCGTCATCTTCTTCTGCTCCGGTCGGAGTTTTAATACCTCCGCGTCAATCAGAGCTTGAAGGATGTCCTTAAAGACATAGCAGCTTTTGGTAGGATGTCCGAGCATCCTGTGGTATAAGCAGTAGGTGGGATTGTCGGTCTTGCCGACTTCCTCCGGGCGCCTAATTTCAGGGAGCTTCAGTCGATTGCTCTTGTTGAGTAGCTTGAAGAGCGAATCGACGTGTTCTTCCTTGAAGGAATACTGCTTGTTGGGGCGCGGCTGGCTTGAAGAGCCACTTGCCCTGCCTGTTTGAGGTTTGGTGGGAGATTTGGTCTCCGTCGCCAAATTATCCTTCCGCTTGGTTTGGAGGGATGTGTCTGGTGCACGCCTTGTCGACCTCTCTGGCCTGGGCTTGCCTTCTTCCGCTCTGACGCGGGCGACAATCTCCTCAGCCTGTTCACCTTGCTGGACTAATTGTTTCCAGGTGCGGCTTTCAGCAACTCCTATTTGAGCAAGGAGTGAGGTTTGGAGATTATGGCGACATGTTTCCACCAGGGTGGCCTGGGTCATGCCGCTTGGACATCGGAGTGCCATGTTCCGAAATCTTTCTACGAAAGACTTGACGGACTCTCCCTTTCGCTGTTTTGTAGCTAAAAGGGTAGGCATTGTGACCTCCGAATCATCTTCGAAGAAGCGTGTTAGAAACAGCTTCTCCAAGTCGCCCCAGTTCTTGATGGAACCTTCGGGGAGCTTCATGAACCATTCAAAGGCCAATCCTTTCAGGGTGCCGATGAACAGTCGCGCCAGGATGGCATCGTTATCTACCACATTCCCGGTCTGGGATTTGAAGTAGTAGATGTGCTGGTTGGGTGACCCTTCCCGTCGAATGCTTGGAGAGTTGGAGCCTTGAACTTAGGAGGGTACGGGACTAAGTCCCACTCGGCCGGATAGGGCCGGACTACCCCAGCTTCTTGGAGGCCTTTACGGTTGGTAAGGGCCTCGAGGCGCTGCTCCAGTTGACTCATTCTTTTAGCATGAGCCTTTCCCGGGGTCTGGTCGCTTCTTGCCTGCGACGAGGGCTTGGACACATCCGAGGTAGATCGTCGTGTCTCGTCAGAAGATTCGGAGGGTGGGCTTTCTCCTTTTCTCCCTTTCCCCTTTGGTCGTCTAGGAGGAGATCTCGCTCTTTCTTCAAGCAATTTCTCGAGCATATGCTTGAGGGAGTCAATGGATCTCTGTTGAGAGGCGATTATATCCATCTGGTGCTTCTGCGTCTGTTCTAAACGCCTGGTCGTCTCCTCAGGAGTGTCTGCCATGTAGGCGGAAGCCTCCTTCTCGACGGAAGAGTTTGAAGCTTGCGACCCCACTACAGCAGAGTGAGAATCACCCGTTCTAATGCCGCGGGCTAAGGCATTATAGTCAATTGGGGGAATGGCCCCCGTCCGGTGCGAGTGTGTTGATACACTCCTTCCGGTACAGAGTCAGACTCGGAGTCATCTGGGCTGACTGCAATTTGTTTCCCCTACTCCTGCTAGTCATGTTTGCAGTAAGCTCCGGGTATTCAACATCTGAGAAGGTTCTCCTCCTGTGGGAGCGTCTTCTCTTGGCTGATGGGGAATCAGGGTCAGCTGTCTAATTAAAGACGGCTGGTGCACGCCTGACTCGCAATGGCATCCAGAGAGCATCTGGATGAGCTGTTGACAATAGCATGGAGAAGTGGTCTGATTGGCACTCCTCTTCCTTGTCAAATAATCCCTCAAATCTGTGGGAGGGGGATTAAAGAGACTGGTCTCGCAACGTCGACGACGGGAGACAGTCATGTGCTGTTCAGCCTGGACACAGGTTTCAGAAACGCGGCTGTTGCGTCGCGGCTGCGTCACGCGCGTCTGGCGTCTCTGTTGATATGAGACGCGACTTTCGCGTTGCTGTCTGCTGCGTTGGAGCAGAGAGACTTGGGAGAGAGTGGGCTGCTGGGCCCCACGCCTATGGGCGCGTGCTTCCTGCGTTTGACAAGACGCAGAAGCTTCGCTTCGGCGTTTGGCAAGTTGGTCTTTAGAGGGCTCAACTTGGGGAGTCTCGAGTTTGGGTCGCCAAACACGGACCTCTCGCACTGGACGAGGTGCGGGCAAGGCATCGGATCGTACGCTGCGTTCAACCCCAGTCAGAAAACCAACGGTTCCGACCGAGTGTTGACGCGCGCGTCTTCTCTGTCGACGCTCGGCATTCCGATTGCGCCGTGGAGGAAGAGAGAAGCCAACAACTTCCTGGTTTGTAGAACCAGGGGTGTTTGCTACGCGGGTCTCCTGAGAGACGCTGACGCGGGCGTTCTGTGCGACACGGTCGATCGCACCAGTAGATGTGCCGGGGACCACGCGGGCCTTCAGAGAGGCGTTGGCGCGTGTGTTCTGTACGACGCGGTTGATCGCAGCAGAGGAGTCTGAGGTTACGCGGGCCTTCTGGGAGGCGTCGGCGCGTGAACCAAACTTTGCACAGTGGGCAGCAGGAGCACCCGACAGAGCCTCAGATTGGGCTTCAGGGGGCTGTCCACTTGAGACCCTGCGGCAGACGCGGGTCTTTGGGCTCTTGGAGCCAGAAGAGAGGAACTCTTCATACTTCGCCTGGTCGAACTCGACGACGAGGGATTCGACCATTTTCCCCTTACGGAGAACGTCATCTTGCACCACGGTGCGCTCGTCAGTAACGAAGGTAGTCCCCAGCGGAGTCGCCATCTCTTGTAGGGGCCGGAAAACTTTGGTGGTCGGAGAAAGTGGTTTTAGCTGTAAAAGATTTCCTTGATTCAAGCGAAATGATTACAACCAAAAGAACTACTCTTCCCTCTTTTCCAGTTACAAGGGAGGGAGGATGTCTGAATCTTCCCTTTGTTTAAAGCTGGGTTCTTCGTGTGGCGATGGAGAGTGAATCTTGTTCTCCGTTGACCAGATGACCGTCCTGGACCGTCGGGGGTCTTCTCTTCGGTCGGTAGAAAGAGTAACTCAGCTCCGTCTACCAAAACTCTCAAAGAGGAGGTAGGCGAAGAGCGGCTAGTACTCAGTAAGCTCGCTGAAGAGTCGTGCTTCTCTCTTGATGATCCTTCTGCCTGGATTCGATCGATTTTGATGATGCCCTATCTCCGATCTTCTGCCCAGCTTCGATCCTCTCAAGCCTCTATCCCTGTGTGTCTCTCTAAAAACTCCCGATTTTTTTTTTTTTCTTTTCATAGCAAACAAGGCTATTTATAGGGGTCTCAGGGGGTGAAGGTGCCTCCTGAAAACACTCCCGATTGAGGGGCCACTACCCGCTACATGCGCGGTGACTGGCCCCGCAATCAGGGCAGTTGCAACTGAGATGCGGGCGTTGGGCCGAACGCGCCTTGAAGTTGAGACGCGAGCGTCGAGCCAACGCGCCTTAATGCTGAGACGCGAGCTTCGGGCCTTCACGTCTGGACGCTGAGGCGCGGGCGTCGGGCCGACGCGCCTTGGAGCTGAGACGCGGGTGTAGAGCCAACGCGCCTTGGATGCTGAGACGCGGGCTTCGGGCCGACGCGCCTTGGAGCTGAGACGCGGGTGTCGAGCCAACGCGCCTTGGATGCTGAGACGCGGGCTTCGGGCCGACGCGCCTTGGTACTGAGACGCGGGCTTCGGGCCGACGCGCCTTGGAGCTGAGACGCGGGTGTCGAGCCAACGCGCCTTGGATGCTGAGACGCGGGCTTCGGGCCGACGCGCCTTGGTACTGAGACGCGGGCTTCGGGCCGACGCGCTTTTGATGCTGAGACTCTGCTTTCTTAGTGGCTTGTCTGTTTTGGACATTTTTAGACAGCCTACAATCCCCACGTCTAACCAATGTGGAACTATATTGTTCGACCCAAATCCTAACAATCCCCATTGAACAAAGAGTCTCCCTGTAAGCTCAACTATCTTCACACCGGAAGATCAAATGCTCTATCGAGATCCAACTCTTCACTGCGTGAGAAGATGGCACGCCTTATGTGAAGTAAGAGTGCGTAAGAAGACGACACGCCTTATGTGAAACTACTAACTACAGTCAGTCACTCCTCTACACTGCGTGGGAGGCAGTACGCCCATTGCAAAGGAGCACCACTGTCAAAATTTCTCGAGAGCCCAACATTAGCCTTACAGGGGCCTATGCACCTTTTTTACGCCAGTGGGGTGGGCAGGCCCATTGCGCCTTTGCGCCATTGGGGAATCTAACATCGTCGAACATCACCCACACAAGCGCCAGTGGGGTGGGCGGGCCCATTGCGCCTTTGTGCCATTAGGGAATCTACATCGTCGAACATCACCCACACAGACGACTAAGTTTGGGGGCATGGCTCTGATATACTTGAAGGACTCAGGACACCAACCCAAAAGACTAGTCTATTAGGTGGAGTTGCCCAAATCCTTATAAACCCAAGACCATCCCCACGTCTAACCGATGTGGGACTATTTGTTCGACCTAAATCCCAACAGTAACAACATGACTTCAAGCTTCAACTCCCGGTTGGAAATTAAAGGAAATTCAAATGTAAAAGCTAATTAGTAGATAATTAAATATGAGGTTATAATGGCAATTAATTTTTTTATATTATTAGAGATTTGAACTTTAATTTTGTCATTTTATCCCCTCCATCTAATACTTGTTTAACTCTCCGTCAAAAGAGGGTCACATAATTCTTAGTAGTATACTGCAATTAACTCTTAAATATTTAAGTGCTAACCAAGAAGGGTAATATGTATAGTTAATCATCTTACTGCGAGTTCGACAGGATTCTGCACTTGTGCTTGAAAATCGATAACATTTGGCAGCTCAACATCATTACCTGTGATTTTGCACTCCTTTGTGTTAACTTGAACGTTGAGTAGGATAACAAGTTTTTTGCGCAGGTCGTCAGCCGTCGCATTACTTTGGTTTATCGTTGGATTGGGGAACTTGTAAGTGGTGGGAAACTGATTATAGCATAATAAAATCTCAGAGTATGTCCAGATAAACAATAAGAAGAAGATTTATTTGTGTAAACACAAGATACCATTAGCTATGGTTCTTGATTGTATTTATATACACATATTGGTCACATGTTTTCACTGATTTAGGAGATACAATAGGAAAATATTGACTGAGAGAAATAATAGGAAAATATTGACTGAGAGAAAGAATGAGAAATACATGGTGTATGAATCCCATGAGTCCCATGTGTTCCTATAATCATGGAGAGATTTTAGGATCTGATTGATTACATGAGGGGTGTCTTTCACATAGATCACGTATTATCATTGATATCTCTAACACCCCCGCAAGCGAAGCGGGTTCGAAAGAACTGAGAGGTTGTTCTTCAGCATAGAAAATCTTAAAGAGCTCAAAAGCTTAGTAAGGATGTTTGCTAGTTGGTCTTTAGTGCTGACAAACCGAACATCCAGGACTCCATTGGCGATATAGTCCATCACAAAATGAATGTCAATCTCAACATGTTTGGAGTGGGAGTGACGAATAGGATTGATTGAGAGATATGTTGCACCAAGGTTGTCACAGAGAACTATTGGGAAAGATTACGGAACTCAAGCTCACGAAGTAATGACTGCAACTAAACGACCTCTGCTGCAGCATTGGCCACGCCCTGTACTCTGCCTCAATGCTAGATCGTGCCATAATACTCTACTTCTTTGAGCTCTAAGAAATGAGATTTGTACCAAGAAAGGCACAATAGCCACTGGTATATTTTCGATCATCGATCGAACCCTACCTAATCTGCATCTGTATAAGCAGTAAGCTGTGCAGAAGAATAACGAGAGAGAAAAAGGCTATGTTGAATGGTAGATTTGAGGTAACAGAGGATCCGTTTTACAACGCTTCAGTGCTCATCGGTTGGAGCTTGCATAAACTGAGCGACCTTGTTCACCGAGAAGGCAATATCGGGTCTGGTAAAGCTTAAGTATTGTAGAGCCCCAACAATACTTCGATAGACAAAGGGGTCAGAGAGAGACTTGCCAATAATTTTGGATAGCTTATAGAAAGTGGCCATAGGTAAGCTAACAGGCTTGATACCATCCATCTTGAGTCAGAGAAGTAAGTCATGGATGTACTTCTGTTGAGAGAGAAATAGACCAAGGTTGTACGATGACACTCCACGCCTAAGAAATAGTGCAGTGGACCGAGGTCTTTTAATGAGAACTCCTGGCCTAGTTCTTGAATAAGACGAGTGACAGCCGGTGAGTCATTACCTGTGATGATGATGTCGTCCACATAGATAAGAACCAGAAGAAGATCTATCCTGACTCGTCAGAGGAAGAGAGACGTGTCAGACTTGGAGCCCACAAAGCCCATGCGACTAGATAACTGCTGAGGTGAGAAAACTAGGCCCGTGGAACCTGTTTGAGGCCCTAGATACTGCAGTGAAGCTTGCAGACATGATTGGGATGAGCGGGATTGATGAACCCTGAAGGTTGTTCCATGTAGACAGTCTTAGTAAGAAAACCCTGCAAAAATGCATTATTCACATCCAATTGTCGAATAGACTATCCCTTGGAGATGGCAGACTGTACACGGTATAGACAGTGTTTGGTTTGATGACCGGACAGAATGTCTCACCATAGTCTAATCCTAGTTGTTGATGAACCCTAGGCCACCAGGCGGGCCTTATACCTATCAACAGAACCATCAGATTTATGTTTTAACTTGAAAACCCATTTACAACCAACCAGATTCATGGTAGGGTGGTATGGCACAAGGGACCAGCTTTTATTCTTAAGCAAGGCATTCATCTCAGTGTCCATTGCCTGGCGCCACTTGGGATCTTTAGAAGCTTGCGTGAAACATGTGGGTTCGACAGAAGTGGGGCCAAGTCAGCCATGAGATAGGTAGACATGGGATACCAGGTGGCTAACCAGACTTTTGGTGTTCTGGTGTTATCCTATGTTCTGGTGACCATGTGGTGGGTCCTGATAGGAGGGGGATTGGGAGAGCCTGAGGATGAGGACGAGGAGAAGGACTTATCGGCGGGTGCTGGTGGAGGTGGTGGAGAAAGAGTATGTGATGGAGGTGGTATAGAGGAGGAGAAGAGTTAATAGTGGGGCCTACATGAGAAGAGGGGACTGGAACAATGGAAGATAACAGAGGTATGGAGATGGGGATCGATGGTGAAGGCGTGGGACTAGGGGAGAAAGGGAGGGCTGAGGAGAATGAAAAGGGAAGGAAGATTTGCCGAACACAACATCCCGAAAGATGTAAATACGACCAGAGGGGACATGCAAATATTAATAACTTTTATGCAAAGCCGAGTAACCTAAGAAGACACATTGAGTGGACTGAAAATTAAACTTATGAGTTTGGTAAGGACGCAGATGAGGTAGCAAGCACAACCAAATTCATAAGGAAAGGTAGTCATGTGCTTTATGAAATAATTTCTGATAGGGAGAAAGATTATGGAAGACGGGGGGTGGGCATTCTATTGACGAGAAATGAGGCAGTTTGGAAAGCATAGGGCCAGTAAT